>JADBJO010024710.1:0-24790 GCA_016801955.1 Conus betulinus
TGTTTAAACTCTTGAGGAAGGAAATCTTTGACGAATTTGAATCGTATATGACCACACACCAACATCTGAAAAGGGTTAATCACCAGCACAGTAACAGCACGTATGAAGCCCATATAGATTTTTCGTATCGGTCTCACAGGCGACCTACACTGTTGGCTGTTTGTAGTCACAAGTGGTGAGGGGTGAAGGTTAAGGCAGTTCTGCCTCTCAAGGTCAGACCAACAGAACTTTGTCGAGCACTATCATCACCAAGATCAAAAGAAAAAAAAAAAAAAGCCACAACAAAAAATGCAACACAGCTGAAGCATAAGCACAGCTGATTTGTTCACACACTTCCGAAACAAACACCACAAACATGTTAGAACATACTACAAAACAGGCCTGATGTATGTGGACGTACTGATGCTGTACCACCCTTCCAAAGGACCCTGGATAACCCTGGTTGGACAATCCAGATTATGGGTGCCTTTCCATCTGAAAACACAGAGACCCACAGCTCTGGGAATGAATTAGCTCACATGAGTTTCCCTATTGATAACAATTACAAAAATGTAAATTCATCCTTAATGAAATAGCTCACATGATTTTCCATTGATAACAATTACAAAAATGTAAATTCATTTAATGAACTAGCTTTGCATGCTTTCTATTCATAACAATTACAAGACTGTAATCTGTTAATTCATTTTATGAACTAGTCTCACATGATTTTCCATTGATAACAATTACAAAAATGTAAATTCATTTAATGAACTAGCTCACATGATTTCCATTGATAACAATTACAAGAATGTAAATTCATTTAATGAACTAGCTTGCATGATTTTCCATTGACAACAATTACAAGAATGTAAATTCATTTAATGAACTAGCTTGCATGCTTTTCCATTGATAACAATTACAAGAATGTAAATTCATTTAATGAACTCTAGCTCACATGATTTTCCATTGAAAACAATTACAAGAATGTAAATTCATTTAATGACTAGCTTGCATGCTTTTTTCCATCATAAACACTTACAAGAATGTGAATTCATTTAATGAACTAGCTCACACGATTTTCCATTGATAACGGTTACAAGATGGCAAATTAATTCAATGAACTAGCTTGCATGATTTTCCAATGATAACAATTGCAATAATGTTGATTCAGTTAACACCAGATCCCCAATAGTGAGTGAGGGAGGATGTTTACAAAAACGCAATGGCAAATATACACAAACCACTTGTGTGATAGCACCTGCGATGGGAATCAATTAAAACTGCAGTAAAAACTCCATGGGTTGTAGCCTTTGGCACAGAGTAGGGGACCCACCCATAAAATTAAAACTGTTTGCCAAATGTGTTCAAACGCCAAAGTATCATCTCCGACTCAACCTTAAATTCAGCACAGGTCTCCACAAAGCAGGTGTGCATAACTGCTCACAAAAATGCTCTCTGATTGAGTATTTGACCAAACAGACAAAGAAGAAGCAGAAGAAGGAAAAGATGATGATGAAGAAAAAAAGAAAGAAGAAGAACAGGAAGGAGAAGAGGAGGAGGAAGAAGAAGAAGAAGAAGAAGAAGAAAGAAGTAGAAGAAGAAGAAGCAGAAAGAGAAGAAGAAGAAGAAGAACAAAAAGAACGGAAAAAGAAGAATGTAGAGAAGAAGAAGTAGAGAAGAAGAAGAGGAGGAGGAGGAGAAAAAAAAGAGGAAGGAGAAGAAGAAGAGGAGGAGAAGGAAGAAGAAGAAGACAAAGAAAAAAGAAGAAGAAGAGAAGGAAGATCGAAGAGGAAAGAAGAAGAAGAAGAAGATGATGATGAAGACGATGAGTGAGCAGACGTAGCAGACGACGAGGGAGGAGGAAAGAGACATCCAATAAGACACAGCTATTAACTAATACTACACCCAAATCATGTCACTGGATACGCATACTGAGTCGGACATCTGTCACTGACAATTACACACAACACAGCTCACAAACCCAGCACAACCTCTTCTACATTAATGCTCTAAAACACAAACTCAGGAAGAGTTCATATTCTTGTGGATTCCCATGAGAGAGAGACAGAGACAGAGACAGAGACAGAGAGAGAGAGAAGGTGTGTGTGGTGTGTGTGTGTGTGTGTGTGTGTGTGTGTGTGTGTGTGTGTCTGTGAGAGAGAGAGACAGGAGGACAGAGAGAGTCAGACAGACAGACAGACCAACACAGAGACAGAGGACATTAGAGAGAGAAAGAGAGAGAGTCAACGAGACAGACCGACCGAGACGCCACAGAGACAGAGAAAGAGAGAGAGACAGATGGAGGGAGAGAGGGAAAGAGAAAGAGAGACAGGACCAAATGGTCAGCCGGACTGCAGGACAGACAGACAAAACACAGAAAGAAAGCTGTGAGACAGAGAGAATGAACAAAATAAATGTTACAAGCAGAATATATCAGACAGACAGCTACAACAGGAGAATGAAAAAAAAAAAACATTAAGAGGTAGAAGAATTAGTATGAATAAGCCTTTTTTTTTTTACAACCAGTCCTCAAGGCAATGTGATAAAAAAAATCAGGTAGCTAAAAAAAAGGTATACAATAAAATAGAAACGATTGCCCACAAAAAAAAGGACACAGAGGTAAGTCTACGCCAAGGGAGAGATGAAGAAGGGGGGTGGGGGTGGGGGTGGGGTGAATACAGACAGAGAGAGACACTTTTTCTATGTCAAAGTGGGCAAAATATACTGAATGCATGGAAGACGAGACGACAGAAGTCATGTTGTCCTTAAGATATGTTCCTCATCAGCAAAGTGGTAGGGACACGGGGCAGGTTGGACAGTGAAACTCATTTTGCTTTAGAAGACGTTTAGTAACACATTAAAATAAATAAAGAAATAAAATACATTTGATGAGTAAAAGGTGGGACAGCAAAAACTTCTTTTTTCCTTTAAGAAATGTAATACCTTCATCAGCACACGTTTTCAGAGAATTTGGGATAAAGGGCAGCACATCTTTTAGAAGGGGGGGGGGAGGGGGGGGGGAGGGGTAAGAGGTAGGGGAGTGAGGGGAGAATATTTTTCTTGGGTTTTGTATGCTTGTTTCAGGTGAGTTGTTTTCATACTTTATAAATAGATTTTTTCGTTCTTTTCTTTCATGGGGCCAGAAAGGAAGGGAGGGAGAGTGAGGGGAGAGATGGGTGGTGGTGGTGGATGTGGTGGGGGGGGGGTGGGGTGGGGGGGGGGGGGGGGGGGGGGGGGGGGGGGGAGGCAGTTGAGAAGAGATGGTGATAGAGACGGAGACAGAAACATTAATAATAACAATACTAATAATAATGATGATTAAAAAAAAAAATGATACGACGATGAAATGATAATGACAGTAATGTTAAACAATAACATCAACAACCCAAATATAACAATGAAAATCACAAACATTAGACAGAAAACAAAATAAAAATCCAAATCTTCTCAACCTTATTTTGAGGTTTGAACCTGTTTGGAACACTGACCACACTGCACAGGGATACTGGGACACTGCTTCAAATGGCTCTGAAAACACAGTAGAGCACCCACAGAACATTCACGGCAAAAGTGCATGGGAACAGGAGAACAATATGGATATCAAGTGTTACAATACAAAGCTGGAAAAAACAAAACAAACCTTAAACCCAGCTTCTCGTCAAATTATGAGCACAATTAAACGTTTTAATTCATCATCAATTACCCAACATGCATTTCAACATTATCAGTACTATCACACCAACACACCATTGTCTCCTCCTGATGTTCAGAGTACACCTTTCTCTGTCCACTGTCACCAAAGGAAATCTGACATATGTGCTCATCGCTGACAAGGATACTGAGGGGTAAACAAAATTAAAATCAACGCTAGCAGGACACAGACAGAACACAGTTATGGGAGAGACGAGCTTGTCTCTATCGCGTATGAAACATCACAATCAGGATGTGCGTAATATGAATAATCAGCATTCTTAGTCAGGCTCCACATGAATAACTTACAAAGCTGAATGAAATGAAGCTGGGGTTTTGTAGTTTGTTTGTTGTTGGTTGTTTTCGTTGTTGTTATGGTAAGTTTATTTTCCACTGAATAATCCGGGTGATAGGAAGAAACTTGAGAGGCATATTTCTTTCAAATTGAGAGGAAGTTCTAACAGTTAGAGGAATACATACGTAAATCGCTCTCCTTCCCAAACAAAATAAACAAAATGACACTCCAGACACTCGTTCTTCCTTCCTTTTGTCAGGTCGTGCTTTCATGGAATAACTTCGTCCGGTCCAATACATTGTCGCTCGTTTCACATTTTTGAGCCACACTGTCGCTATCTCATTTTGAAGCATCTTATGGCTGAGCTCATGTTGGCACTCAGGATCATCAGCGCTTCTGTTGTGTCTTGACCCAGAAGCGACGAAAATCTGTAAGGTTCTTCCGGACAAGGCTTTGAACACTCTCACAGGCAGAATAGGTTACTGGGATCAGCAGCACCCGCATCATGACAGCAGAAGAAAAGCAGCCTGAAATCTGCACTTCTGATTTCTTTTTCTTCTTTTCTGCCTCAGCAGGGTGAACTTGGCCAGCAGGTCCCTTTTGATAAGATGCGCGATGGAAGAAACGGAACCATGCCTCCTAAAGTAATGATTTCCAAACAGCTTTTTGGTATCACGTAACTCATGGGAGATGTGTGCAAACCTGGCAAGTAAATGAACCTTTTCCCCCTTTCATGAGCAGAACCTTTTTGACTCAAGCAGAAATAGCCCAGTCGTGACAAAAGTTGTTGAGCATTATTACAAATTCCGCCGAAACAAAAAAGGTTGCGCTCTGCACAAATGCATTCGTCAGAACATTTCAGAGGGCCAAGGCAAACAACACTGCACAGCAAGAAGAACGGGCGCAGCTTGTAACTCTGCAATGAACTTGAAAAACGGGATGGGCGGTTGTGGTAGCGCTGGAGCTTCAGGGCATGATGACGATTTCTGCCCCTGCGCCGGCTTTCTCACATGAGCAGGAACCCCATGAGCCGATCGCCCATTACAGTGAACGTGTCTGGGGCGCACAGATTCGTTTGACTTAAGTAACCAGTTCTCGTGCCTCTAATTTGGGAGTGTTCATGATGCTGTGAAAAGTTCAAATTCTGAGCCCCAAGCTCTATCAAAATCACTCATTGCTTAATTGCGCAACCGGGGTTGCGTGTCAGGGCGAGCACGTTTGATTTGTCGAGGCAGTGCAACATAAAAAATGCTTCTTTTTCCGAAAAATACTACCTGAATTTTGGCAAGTATGTATAAGAAGAAGAAGACCATGCCCTGCTTTGCCTTCTACCCCAAATCTTCATCTCCAAATCTCATATTTGGGGGGGGGGGGGGGGGGGGGGGGTGAGATAGAGAAAGGGGGGGGGGTGGGGGGAGGGAGAAGGGGGGGAGAGAGAGGATGGACAGGGAGGAAGTGTTGCTTGTTTTTTTAAGGAGATAAATGAGAAGGGCGGGGGGGGTCCTCAGCTTCTGTAAGACTGGGATTCGACCATTCATTCTGGCCCCTCAAGTGGATTTACCTTGACCAAACACACACCTGCTAGGTAGTTCTAGCACCCAGCAGTAAGGGATGGCAAGCAATCAGTAACGGATGGCCATGAAGGCCCGAAGCTGAGGGAGAGTCACCTGCCTGCTTGCCAGGTCATTGCAGTCATCAGTGGTGCCTGGTTCAACCCAAACTTGACCACACACACACTGGGTACGTCTAGACCAGCAGTCCCCCAGTGAGCAGATCGTAAACGGATGCAAATCAGGCCCCAAGCTGCAGGAGCGGACGACTTTACTGATGAAGGATCTGTTCAGCTCAGTGGTGGCAGAGTCTTCAAGCCTCGAGTAAGACAGAAAGCAAACTACGTCCATCCACCCATCATGCTGACTGCCTGTTTACAAGCTCTAAGCAAGGGTCCAGGGAGACTGATAGTGTACATTCGGCCCCAAACCAGGCCTTCTCCTTGGCGCCGGGAAATGCTAAAATGGAACTTTTCACATTTCTCAAAAAAATAATGTGATTTACACATCTACCAAATTTGTGAATTTTTGTAGAAAAAGGGGAGTACACATCTACCGGATTTCGCGAGTATTTTTTGCCAGTTGCAAGGTCGGCTGGCCTAGTTGTTCCGATAGTGGGCCCATTGCAGCGGATTTCCAATATAAATCCGATTGCTTACCTTTGCCTATCCCTATGTTCCATGTCATCCAGATGTGAGTTTGGGCGAGACGGATGTTGCGAGTTGTTACTCTTTGGTTGTAGTGCTCAAACACATGGTTTTTATACACCACAAATGCACTTCGTCTCAGATTTGTTGATGATGTATTTTTCCAGTTTGTTGTATTCATCATAATTTTTGCCAAAATGTGTACGAAACACAGCCAAATCGCAAGAAAAAAACATGTCTGCCCAGCCCCAAGGAACTTACTGACCGTATAAAGATCATGACATGAATCACCACAAGCATGGGAATAACTGATCGCATTCTTTCCTCACCTCTAACCAGGCTTGAGTCAACTCCTCCTGGCAATGACGACATGTGGACGCTTCGGCTGGGGGCAGTCCTGACGTAAGTGGTGGTCCATTTTCTGCTTTGAAACTTCCTCTCCACACTTCTCGCACATCAGCGGCTGATAATTTACACTCTTCTTAATGTTTCTGGGGGAAAAAGAGGGAAAAAAAAGGAAAAAAAAGACACAGCTACAACATGTACTTCAAAGGCTCACCTCCTGCACCTTTTTTAAAAGTCTTTAATATTTAGTTATTTTCTTTGGTTAGCAGGGTTCTTTTAAATTCAGCTTTACAGGATTCATTGTGTAGTTACACGATTCATCATTTTTAACACAAACTTTTAAGCCACATTTTTCCACTGTGGCTTTACAATGAGTAAGCTGTAAGACATAAAGACTAACTGCACCCAAATACCTCATTTGTACAGAATCCTCATTACTTGATAATCTGATTTAGATCACCTAGGCCATCCTGATCACCTATCCATAGACACCAGTGTTGTTGATTATTGTATTCTTGATTGAGCGGAGAGGGGGGTTCCTCCTTGTGTGTGTGGTGTGGTGTGTTGTGTGTGTGTGTGTGTGTGTGTGGTGTGTGTGTTGTGTGTGTGTTGTGTGTGTGTGGTGTGGGTGTGTGTGCGTGCGGCATGCATGCATGAGTGTGTGTTTTTTCTTTGTAATCATAAGTTTTTCCAAAATCTATAGTGCTTTTGTAACATGTCTCTATCCAACTTGGTAAACTGGTGGACAGTGAGCACACCGACACCAATTTTAATCAATGCACCTCATCAAGAAGTAATTTGTGCACTAATATTAGTAGTTATATGATTAGGTTTCATTTTCATCTTGCTTTAGGTTCTTACTTACCCCCAATTTCTTCTTTTGTCATCTCTCTATTCACTTGCTACTGGATCTCACGCATGCCACTCTACGTATTTTCTTAATTTTACCCCGTCTCCTCTAACTTTTGTTTATATACATCTTCTATGCCTTAATTAATCTCTAGTTTTGGGATCAGTTTTTAACTGTTCACCTCTATATTTAATCTTATTCATCGGCTGATGGTGTGTCTTTATTTTATCTGAATTACTACTACTTCTACTACCTCACTTAAAAAAAAAAAAAAATCTATATCAGGTTACTTCTTTTCCCTTTGGTAATTTCTATTTGTCTTTCTTTTTTTTTCAAATTGATTGAATTCATTCATTCAGCATCCTGATTTAAATTCATTTTAGTTACTTCAGTTAACTTCTTCGCCATTACGTCATCTTTTTAAGTTATGTCACTTCATTCTTTCATCAACATAATCACAAACAGTTCAAATGGCTTGCCCACTGAGTAGTTGACTTTACATACACCGGTGACCACAATGACGACGACATACACAAAAAGCCTCACCTATGAATCCAAGAGGTGGTTTACAACTTGACATTCGTTCCTCTCTCTCTCCTCTCTGTCTTTCTTTCTTTCTTTTCTGCGTATGCAGGCTGATACTCCTGCGGACACTAATCCCTTTACAAAACAGGCAAGGATTAATCCCATCCATCCAACAAAGGCAGTGTGGAGTTTTTTGAGTATGACCGTTTTTTTCCCCGCCACTAAGCAGCAGCCATACTCCAACTTCAGGGAATCTCTCTATGTCTCTCTATCTCTCTATGTCTCTCTCTCTCACACACACTACACACACACACACACCACACACACACACACCCACGACCCATACAACAAACACACACACATACTGAGTCCCTAATCATAATCGTTCAAATGGACACACCAAACAAAACTAAAAAAAAAAACGTCTGCTAAAGATTCCAGAACTATGGAATTTATACGAAGAGATACGTTTTTGTAAGGTTAGATTTCAACGATACGACAGAAGCGGAATGTCTAACACTGGAATGGAAGGGAGTTCCAGAGTTGGGGCCATCCACAGAGAAGGCAACGGGAGCCATGAGATTCATCTCTTTGAAGTGTCTGTGTGCAAAAAAAAGACACAAGTCAGAAGACAAAGAAATGATAGCAGGAGAGTATACAGGTGGTAACCTCATCAGACAGATACGCAGGGGAGTGCTGATGACAATGTTGTAGTAGATGCAGATAATCTTTGCAATCAGCTCTCTCACAGAAACAGGGGAACCAGTGGGTTTTGTCGTTACAGGAGCACAGGGTAGACAGACAATGTTTAGTCTTGAACGATTGCTTTCACACAATAAACCTGACATTGATTGCTCTCTCTCTCCTCTATCTCTCTCTCTCTCTCTCTCGCTCTCACTCTCACCTGCCCGGTGCTGAGGTTGTCATAAAAAACAATCCTGGTTATGGAAAGTTACTGGCTGTCTGAATTAGAAGCATGGGAGTGCTGTCTCTGAAAGGACACATCTCAGAGAAGCCAGCACCAGAATCCCAAACACCACCCAAATCGCAAAATAAATTGTGTGTTTACCCAGGATAAGGACAAATTTAGAGAGGAATCATGCAGATTGAGAGACATCTTTTGCAAAGACTAACCCAAGAATTAACAAAAAAAAAAATGTTCTGTTTCCCACTCACATTTATTCTATGAACTGTTGGGGTAGATTGCACATCGTCGTGTCGTTCGGACACTTGGCCCTGGATCTTCCGCATCTCGTTCATAATACCCTTGTCTATATTCATCTGTGAATACAACAGTGAAACTAAAAAATCAACAACCTTTAGCAAAAAGCAATAAAGTCAACTTTCAGTTTAAAAAAAAAAAAAACTGAAAGAAAAAGACAAGAGACAGCAAGCAGCGAAAGGGAAAATTAAAATGTAATGAACAAGAATACAGATAGTAGTTTTATAATGAAGCTGTTGTCAAAATTACAGGGAGCATTGATTTAATAACCAATTTTTGGGAGAGACCCCACCAAATAACTCAGCTGCATCTGAGTCAATTTTGAGTGCAGTCATCAGTGGGGTGCCAGTTCTAACCCAGTTGTTTGCACAATGCCCAAGGCCCCCTCCTATGTCTTATAGCACACTCAGCTTGGTATAAAAGTCCGCTAACGCGGCTAAGTAACGAAGTCCCCACACCCCACCACTCCCTGAAACCCCACCTCCTCCTACCCAACATCCCCCCCCCCCCCCCCCTCCTGATGGAGTTTGAACTCATGACTTCTTAGCATGAAAAGCCCATAACATTAATCATTGCACTGCACTGCAGCATTTTGGTCAGATAGCGTTTAACTTTGTATCAGGTGAATGAAAAAAAAAACATAGCAACTCAGATGAAATTTGATGTATCCTCTTCTCCAAGTTCCAGGGTTTTGCAGGAAAAACAACAACAACAACACAAACGGAAAGTTTTGTTTCCTTTGCTTGCTTTTTGTTTTTTTCCTGTCTCATATTCCTGTGCCACCTCAGTTGCATTATACCCACACCACTTCTTTCGGACACCCCCCGTCCACAGACACCGCCGCCCAGCCTGGCCCGCCACAGCTCCGGCACCAGCAATCCACAGGGAGCAATCAATGTAAAGCCATCCATAGACACAACCCACCGAAGGAGACACTGCACTGCTGCTGATCCAACATACACCTGACATGACACCACATACTAAGTCCCCTACTGACGACAATAATTGATTACCCTGTGGAGCAGGCATGAATGAGCTCCCCCCCCCCCCCCCCCGGAGGGCACCACCATACATGTCCATCCAACAACAGCCTCCATGGACTTGCTGATACCTATGACCCCAACAGAATTCAACACCAAGGCCCACAGACATGGAGAAGACATCGGAAAACTAAGATCACCATAAGAGCATCGCATGAAGGGCCACAGCATCTGAGACACTTTTTTTTTAATGCTAATTGATGAAAATGAGGATGATGAAGATGATTCTTCAGATTTTCTATTCCGGTCTGAGACTGCATGACAGGGCTGTACTCTAAGCTTACTTTCATAATATTATCCTGGCATCAACCAGGCCTGAGAGATACCGACACCTGCAGTTTTGGTCAGGAAGTTTGAGCAACAGTCTCTGAGACACATCCATTAAGTGGATGAAACTCGACTGTTTGTGGTCCCAGTCTTCCCAGTTGAGCCTACAGCAACCTCAACTCTGGGGTAGGAGCCGGTTGGGCAGGGAAAAATCCCACATGACTACTGATGGAATCGAACCCTCAACCCTCCAAGTTGGAAGTCTGCGATTCTTCTGGCTCCACCACTTCATCACGGGCAGCTTTGATGCAATAGTCTGGCTATTCGGTTAGGTTCTCAATGGTAAAAATAACACACTGTGTTCATTACTTTGATTACTTTCGGGCAGAAATGCGCAAACAACGTGCAAAAGAGACGATGAGAGCAAAACTAGCATTTTCACAAGAGATTTGTTGTAGTTTGGTCGAACTGTTTTTTTTTCCCTGGTGAGTGGCTTGGACTGAAACTGATCACAAAACTCAAATTAAGGTCGCCGATACTAGCGTCTGATGGACATGCGTGTCAAAGGACTGACAGATATACGACGCACATGCAATGATGGTATACATACTGCACACACCTTCAAGGACTGACAGATATATACACGCACATGTAATGATGTCTATATAACACACACCTTCAAGGAATGATAGATATATCTACACCGCACATGTAATGATGTCTATATAACAGTATTTAACACACACCTTCAAGGACTGACAGATATATAACATGCACATGTAATGATGTCTATATAACACACACCTTCAAGGAATGACATATATACCACACACATGTGATGATGTCTATATAACACACACACATCCTTCAAGGACTGACAGAGATATATATACGCATGCACGTGTATTTTGATGTATACATACGACACACCTTCTTCGGATATCCCACTACACACTCATTGTCTGGATATCCTTCTGCTTTTGCAAAGCCTGCAGTGTACAGTTTCCCCTGCTCTGTCAGCTCTGGGACACACACACACACACACACACACACACACACACACACACACACCACACATGCACACATGCATGCGCATGCACACACACACACACACACACACACACACACACACACACACACATGCACGCGCACACACGTGCACACACACACACACACCCAACATGCATGCACATGCGCAACACACACACACCACACGTATACCGCACACACACACCACACACACCACACACACACACACACACGCGTGCGCACACACACACTCACACACACACCACACACACATATACACACACATGCACGCGCCACGCACACGCACACACCACCACGCACACATAACACACACACACACAGATGCAGACATATGCGTGCGAGCACACAGACACACAAAACATACATTACATACAGATATATATGCAAGGGCTATTTGCTATGTGCAAATTAACCTAGAACAGAGAAAAAGTAAGTGTTTTTCATTTGGTGTGTGCGTGTATGTGTGTGTGTGTGTGTGTGTGTGTGGTGTGTGTGTGTGTGTGTGTGCGTGTGTGTGTGTGTGTGTGTGTGTGTGTGTGTGACACGTGTGTGTGTGTGTGTGTGTGTGTTTACTGTTTACACGTGTGTGTGTGTGTGTGTGTGTGTGTGTGTGTGTGTGTGTGTGTGTGTGTGTGACTGAGAGGGTGTGCATGAGACTGTGAGGTGTGCATGCGTGTGTGTGTGTTTTGTGTTGTGTGTGTGTATATGAGGGTGTGTGTATGTGCAAGTGCGTGTGTGTGTGTGATATTGATTTCGGTAATCTTCATATAAATCTGGTGCCATTTGCCATTAGAAAATGATTTCAATTTAAAGTAATGTTCCGTGAGGACAGTGAATTAGCTCTGTTCATTCCACTATCCCAAATCTTATTGTTGCTGTTATGACTAAACACTAATGTCCTATGATAATCACAATCATTATTAGAGAGGTTTTTCTCTCTGTCCCTAGACAAACAGTTTAAAAACATGGTCTGTTTTGTGCTCTTTTTCTCAAGTATTGATTATTCACATTATGGTTTTTAGTATCAAGAACTCTACAGTGGTTCGTGATGTTACAATCATTGTACCAAAGAGCTTCAGAATATTATACTTATGGCATGTTACCCATCAAATCTATATATAGACAGAAGACACATCATCCTGCTCCAGGTGAATCTCTTTGATCAGATCTATCAGTCGAATAAAACAAACACAATGCAGTACAGGCATTTACATCATTTTCAGATTCTCGTTGACTTGATGTTACAAATTCAATTATACCTGCAAATTAACTTTAAACATAGATAAATTTGTGTGTGTTCAAATGGACACACTTTGCATTTCACTTTTGACATAATGTCTGAAAATTTCTATGAATCTTAAATGTGTTAAAAACAGATCCAGGGAAAGTAATTCTTCATGAACTAAAATCTACATGTTTCACTTTTTGTTTTATAAGTTTCGTTTTCTAATTGTATTTAAAAACAGATATAACAAAAAAGAAAAATGAAGAGAGGCAAACAACTTACAAGACAAAAAATACAATTTGTTTGTCTCTTTCCTTCAGCGGTACAGTAATCTGTGTTTTTTTCTTTCAGAGGTACAGTACTCTGTAATTCTTTCCTTCAGACGTACAGTAATCTGTATAATCTTTCTTTCAAGTTTGTTTCAGTTTCCCACCTGCAAGTCACCTCCCTTTGAAACTAACTTTGAAAGTTTAAAGCCGTTTAATGTAGAGGGTTTTTTTTCCCCCCTTTTTTTTGGTTTTTAAACCTTGATGATGCCATATACATGTATACAAGATCATACTGAAACGAAGTGTAGGGTCATTTCAGAAGCTTCTGATATGTTTGAGAATTATTTTTCTTTTTCATTATATACTCCACACATTGTAACTGGTTAAATTGCTACATCATGGTTGGTTGCCATACACTCAGTTTTCAATACTATAAACAGCTAAGAACTAAACCTCTTTGCATAAATTATTAGAAAGCAAACATTCTATGAATCTGAGTGTATGTTGAAAGTAGTGTTCCCATCATGAATGTTTGGGCCAGTCATGTGGAAGTTAAAATGATGAATTTTGCACTGAAACACTGACTAATTTTTATAAAGATTTTTAGACTAGTTGTCCCAGCTGACATTTTCTGTTTGGAGATGATCTGAACAACTCAACAAGACAGTCGAACCAGCTTCTGTCTTTAAATTTTGTGTCAAAATTACAACTTGTAGTGAAGTCTCTTTGAAAAGAATCTGTTACACCGATTTTAGATGATTCTTGACATGAAGTGATAGCTGGTAAAACGTAACAAAATCTACATCTACAGAATTTCTTTGAAAAAAGTTAAACAATTTTGCATTATAATGAAAACAATAACCTAAACAACACATGAAAATCTACTAAATTTCAATCATGTGCTTTTGCTACCTCTGTCATGCACAATACAGAGCTATCCAAAATTCTGTCTTAAAACCATGCCATAAAGTTTTGGCATCTGCTTGGTTTCTTCCTTGAGTCTGCTATCTCATTTTTCAACATGCTTGCTTCTATTTTATCTTTTCATGTTTGATCCGATGTGAACTCATGTCTTCGGTCTTGTAGTATACTAATATAGCACAAAGACTAATTTCATACGGTCACCATCTTGAAAAAAAAAAAAAAAAATCAGAAAACTTTCAGACAAACCATACGATGATATTTGAACCAGAACAACTCACTCTTCGATGGCATCTCTGCAGTTCTTACAAAACCGATGTCCACAACATGCCTGCATGGGGCTCCCTCAAAATTTTTGCACAAAAGCCACATGAATTATTTTTCCCTGTCCTGTTTTCCGCCTCAAAAATCTCCAGCTGGTATCCTCTCTTTCGACGGGCCTGCAGCTACTCCCACTGCTGGTGCTGCTGCTTGGGCTTTCGGGCTGGCACTTGCCATGGTGTCGAAGATGGCTGGTCTGAATGATCTAGGTAAAAATCTATGTAACCTGGTAATGAAAAATTCATATAAAAATCATAATTTACAAAATTTTCGAGCTGAGTATCTTCCTGGATCTAAGACACACAACACACACACACACACACACACACACACGCTTCTTCTCAGTCTTTTTCCATTTAAACTAAAACTAAAAGGGCCACTGTTCAAAATACCGAGTACTTACAGCTCTTACAATCCAGACACATCTCCCGTCCCCTCCATGCTCCCTCGACACCTTCCTCCTCTTTGTATGGGGATATCTTTCTGTCAAAGTGCTGAAGGCGTTTTTGTTGATTTTTCTTTCTTGTTTGAACGTGCCAAAGTGTTTTCCGTAATGGTGACAACCAGACACTCCACTCCCTGATATGTACCAAACAAAAAAGTGGCTGTGTACAGAAGGGGCTGATGAAAGTTCATGTTCTCTACAATTCTAAAAACACACACGCTGAAACTTAATGAAAAGCAAAAAGACTGTCATTGTCAAGAAACTGTTAGCGTATATATACGCCACATTGCCTGTGTCCAAAAATCTTACTTTAGATGCCCCCCCCCCCCCCCTCTTTCTTTGTCTTAATTTCAATATTTGGCAAATCATGAACACAATGGGCCTTATAATGCAAAATAAACAAGATCGACTTTCTATTAAAAAGAACTGAAAAGGTAAGGATTGGCAGTTCCTTCTCTCATTCTAGTGCTGATGTTATAAGGGGATACCGCAAGGCAGTATTTTGGGATCAGCATCATTCACAGTGTTTATAAATGATCTCCCTGTAGAATTAAAGAGTACATAAAATATCTGCAGATGAACTAAAACTTTATAACTCGCTGAAATTGTATAAGGAATTACAAAAGGATATTGAAACATTAGTACAGTGGTCTGATACTTGGAACCTATATTTTTAATGCAGAAAAAATGTAAAGTACTTCATATTGGAAAATCAAACCCACAAAAGGATTATATAATGAAAAATTCGGGACAAGGAAGTAGAAGTAGCTAAATGTGAGGAAGAAGAGAGAAAGACCTAGGTGTGACTTTTGACAAAAATTTGTTATTTGACAAACCTATTGCGAATAGTATTAACAAGGCCAACAGAATGATAGGAATAATATAAAAAGAAACAAACATTTACATTTATAGAAAAGGATACTTTTTTTTTTACAAATATATATAAGACACTAGTTAGACCTGTTCTTGATGATATATGGCAATATTGTATGGTATCCAATGCTAAAGAGGACAATCAGAAGCTCCAGAAACAGGTTCAAAGAAGAGCAACAAAGATGATCAATAATAAAAGGGATTACTCATACCAGGGAAAGATTGAAAGATTTACGACTTCTAACATTCAAAGCAAGAAGAATAAGTGAGGGGGACTTGATTCAAACGTACAAAATATTTTAATGGTACTGAATGATGATGTTGATAAAGCATGCTTTTTTGTACTTCACAGACAAATACTACAAGGAACAGTGAAGATAAGATATTTACACACTATTACAGAACTAATTTGTGAAAAAAATTACATTCACTAACAAAGTAACCAAAATTTGGAATGAACTAACAACTAACATCAAACATACACTTAGTATTGATGTACTTAAGAACCTCATTGATAAACATGAAATAATAACTAAAATAAAAATATGAATTTGATGAATCAATTAGACTGAGCTAGTCTATGACTAGACCAATAGACATAAGAAAAAAAAAAATAATATATATATCATTATATATATATATATACAGAAGGAGCGGTAAAAAGCCTAAATAGGCTAAGTTGTTTTGACACAACGCCCCAAATCCTGATCGTGATCCTCATTGAAAGGAGGGCAAAAAAACAAAACAAAAAAAACAAAAACTAGGTCACTTCCACCCTCCCCCTCTCTAATCGACCTGATAAGACGATGTAGAAAATTTAAAAAAAAGCAAAAAAATAGTATACATTATTTAACGAATCTCTGAACTATCGAAAGAGACATTTAGCTATAAACAAAGATTCGGCTGAGGTAAATACTGATTATCCATTGTCTTAAATATTATCGTTCACGAACTGGAGATCCCGAAACTGACACAGTTGTTGCGGCAAAGACTCTCGACATGTTTGTCACAAATTGTGTCAAGAGCAAGAAAACTACAGTAACCCCCCCTTTTTTTTTTTTTTTTTTTTTTTTTTTTTTGTGCTGCGCCAGCCCAAATTCTAAACGTCAGAATAGTCAACATGAGGACTGAGGACGTTCAATGGATGAAGACGAAGATGAAGAAGATGAAAGTGGGCCACGTATGTCGTGTGCAAAAGTTCACATACTAGACTCCCTTTTGTTTTGCAAGATTGAAAAAAAAAAAAATAAATAAATAAAAAAAAAAAAAAAAAAAGACACAAGAAAGAAGAAAGAAAAAAATCCTTTGACCGTTCATTATAATGTACATATCCAGACTGAAATCCAAAGAGATGAACTATATCAAATTCAACACTGTTTACGAACTGATGCTGTGCTCTCCGAATGAGCAAACCACATGCTTTGCTGTCAAGCTAAACAATGAACCCGGGGTTGAAGGGAAAAGCGTCCCCGATTCTTCGCCTGGGTTTCAAAGAGAAATAGCGCAGGCATAACAACATAAAAAAACATGCAGCCTTAGGTGCAGAAATCAGTCCATTTTCTTCTCTTAGATAATGATACATGGAATTGTCTTGTTTTTCTATTTGATCTTACCGCTTGTCTTGTCCAGCTTTCGCTTCTTCCAGTATGCGTTTCGAGTTATATCTAACCTTAGCCTACAGGCGGGGAACTCACCTTGGCCATGTTTCAGTGGTGCGAGACAGCGTGGGCACGCGCTCCCATCTTTGTGTATGTGTGTGAGTGTGTGTGAAACTGAAAAGAAAGAAGAAAGTATCTAATGGCTATTACAGTAGGAAGATGGAGTTTGCTAGGGGGGGGGGGGGGGGGGGGGGGGGGGGGGAGTGGCTCAGTAATTCTGTTTCCGCCTGCAGTCGCCCAACTTTAAAGCAAAAGTGTGTGTGTGTGTGGGGGGGGGGGGGGGGGGGGGGGGGGGAGGGGGTGCAAAAGAAGTAAAAAAAAAAAAAAAAAAAAAGAAAGAAAAGAAAGAAAAAAAAAAAAAGAAAAAAAGAAGAAGCCGGAAAAGAAAATCAACGCAAAAATAATTTTGTTTCATGGACAATGCTCATTCTGACAAATCTGTCAACACAATGGGTCTTACTTGGCGTCCCCCCCCCCCCCCCCCCCCCCCCCCCCCCCCCCCCCCCCCTTGCTAAATGTAGTAGTATGTAGCAGCAGCAGCAGTAGTAGTAATAGTAGTAAAACATCAGTAGCAGGTAGTAGAAAAGAGTGGTCGGACTAAAGACTGACTTCCATTAGCCTAGACTCGAGTCCAATGAAAACGTCATCTCATTAATCAAATGATTTGAAATGAACAGGGGGGTCTCGTCTAACATTAGATTTTTGACGAAGTTTCTGGTAGGCCTACGTTTTAAGAAGATGTAATTTAAAGAGGATGTATGAAAGATTTTTTCTTTTTATGACTTGTGAGTTGATTTTAACGTGGTGACAGCCCCTGATATGGCCCTTTGCGGTCGGCTGGGCTGTAAGCAACATCACCTTACCTTACCTGTCACATTACAATCATTAGGCCTAATAGTCAAATCATAAAGAAAAAACAAATTCTTCAAATTTTGGAATTTTGTCCAGAAGAATCTTTTTGTTTAACTGTTAACAACTCGTGCAAATTTGACGTTAGCATTAAACTAATTCCTCCAGTTCTTATAACACACATGAGGAAAACGAATGTTTTCTTTTGTGCGGACCGGCAGAGCTTTACGTAAAACGTTCTGAAATTCTCTCTTCTCTCTCTCTCTCCTCTCTCTCTCTCTCTCTCTCTCTCTCTCATATCATTAATTTTTGTTCGGTTTTGGTCAGTTTAATTTTGGTGTCATAATCGTTGCAATTGTTGCTTTCTTGAGCCTTGGGGGAATCTTCATACTTGCAGGAAGAGAGATGGAGGAGGAGACGGATAACTAAAACCATAATTGATTCGTCGGGAGACGGATAACTAAAACCATAATTGATTCGTCAAGTATGTACGCATTTTAAGATAAACTGCTTATACATAAAGTCTGCGGCCTAAACCGTACTTTAAACGCAGTTGCTTTCCCCCCCCCCCCCCCCCCCCCACCCTCCCCCTCACTCTCTCCCCTCTCTCCCACCATCGCTCCCTCTCTCCAGAAGCTCCTCGTCTCTCTCCTCTCTCTGCGTGCTCCCCCTCTCTCTCAGATGCAGTGCGTGCGTGCATGCGTGCGCGCGCCAGTGGTTGTGTGTGTGTGGTGTGTGTGTGTGTGTGTGTGTGTGCGCGCGCGCGCGCGCGCGCGCGCGCGCGCGCGTTGCATTGACTGGGTTTGTAGTTGTTCTTGCTGTTGTTGCTTTTCCGCAGACAGAACAGTGTCATGCACCCAAACATTAGGCATAAAGAAAATCTGGGGACTTCACTCGTACAAAACACCAAAATACAGTATTGAAGTTTCGCACTGGAATGCCCATCAATTACAGAACTCAGATATCTGCATGGCACTGCCAGAGGACAGGTCAATGGAAAAAAAGTCGGAAAAAATCTGAAGATGGAGGTCCTCACTTAAAAAAAAAAAAAAAAGTTGAAAAATAAAGCAAGAGCGAAAGAGTAATAAAGAGGGTTGGAGCGAAATTGAACATCCAAAAAAACAACTCGGAAAGCAACATCCAAAAACAACTCGGAAAGCAAGTCGGACTATACAGAGACGACGGCCTCGCCGCGCCCAAAAACAATCCAAGAACCATCGAAAACAAGAAAAAAAGAACTATGCAAAATCTTCAAAAACCAAAACTTAAAAATCACCATCGAAGCAAACAAAAAGGTAGTGAAACTACTTAGACATAACGCTTGACCTCAACAACCACATATATAACCCATACAAGAAACCTAATGACACACACCCGTTTATGTAAACATCAATGGCAACCACCCATCATCTATACTAAAAAACCATACCCAATGGCATAAACAAGAGAGATTATCTAATCTGTCACATAATGAAAGAGAGTATTCAACAAAACGTAGCAGCAGAATACCAAGAGGCGTTGCAAAAAAAGTGGTTACAGCTACAAAACTACAATACAGCCCAGATAACAACATGAACAAAAACAAAAAAAAAGCAGGAAAGGAAAATCACATGGTACAACCCTCCATACGATGGAAGAGTGTTAAAAACAAACGTAGGGAAAGAATTTTTTCAAAATCCTGACAGCATCATTTCCAAAAAGAACACAAACTGCCCAAAATATTTAACAAGAACACCATCAAACTATATATTCATGTATGCCTAACCTTTAAAATATAATTGATTCATCCAACAAAATGAAAAGCAACACAGCAAAAGAAGGGTGAAGAAAGGAAATCCTGCAATTGCACTAAAAAAGAACAGTGTCCCTTAAGCAACAAATGCCTCTATAACAACATTGTATACCAAGCCACCGTGACATCAGAAAATGAAAAAAGAAACATACATAGGGATTACTGAAAACCACTTCAAAACAAGATACGCAAACCATAAAAGTCATTCAACAAAGAAAAATACAAAAACCAAACAGAACTGAGCAAATATATCTGGAGACTTAAAGACCAAAAAAAAAAAAAAAAACGATAACATATCCTGGAAAATCATTTAAAAAGGGCATTACCATACAATAACATTTAAAAAAGATGCAACCGAAAAAACCATCCTGAGGGAGAGCCAGCACTCGAAACAGATCTGTAGATTTTAAAAACTCCTTTTACCGTCTATTTTAAAACAGTATACAGTATATATATATATATAATATATATATATATATATATATATATATCTATAAGTTCTCTTAAACAGTACCCAACACTGGTTTGCCTTATGTATCACTCTCAGGATGTGAAAAACAAAAGAGAACGTCTGGTCAAAAGTCACATCTTGATTCTTTTCTTTCACAAGAGCATTTATTTTGTGAACGGTTATCATTAATTTTTCTGTACATATTCATACTCTTAGGGTTTTTCTTACCGACATGCAAAACAAAGATTCCCCCCGGTGCTTTGACCAATCTTGTACTTTATGAATATTCATCTAGTATGATTCTGTTGATGCTTTCTCTTATAGTATTTTGCGTGCGCTAAGCATTGTAACTGGTAAATCATTCACAAAATGTTGGGGGGGGGGGGGGGGGGGGGGGGGGGGGGGGGGAAAGATCTCAGAATGCTACCTTGAGGGATACCACATTCCTCACAAAAGCGCATTGCCAGCTTCTAACAGGCTGTGACGTTCGTTTTAGAAATTCATTATTCATCCGGATATATAAATACCCGCAGATGTCCCTACGCAAGCCAAACGTTATCAACGGCCTTTCAGGTGGGTGGCACGATTGTCAGATGCCGTTTTGAAGTCACAGTGAATGGCCTATGTCCTGACCCTGATCAGGTTAGGAGGTGGATGTCTTCCCCAAGCTTCTAATGACTGACTCGCACCTCAAAGATCTTTTATTCTTTACCTTTCTCTCTCCCCCCTCCCCCCCACCCCACCCCCCCCCCCCCCCCCAGCCCCACCACTCCCTCGAAAATCTATGTTGACAATTCACATAGAAATTATTTTTCAGTGACGGGCCGACACAGTAGCATACTCTGACTACACTTTCTAAAACTTTACACAAAATGCATGTCAGTCTCACAGGTGTGTAGTTTCTGTGTCTGATTGTCACCCACCTTTTTTTTTTTTTTTTTGTTAGTATCACACTTACTTAAGCTGTCTTCCAGTCCTGTTGCTTATCAAAAAAACGAATCTAAAGCGATGGATATTTTTTCACTTGCCTCTTTAAGTGCTTTTCGGTGATACTGGATCAGGACCGTGAGACTCAAATTACTTGGGTTTACCTCTTTGAACTGCTTTTTAGACCCCAGACCATAGGTGTTACCCTCACCTCAGTTAAATGTAATCCTCTGGAGTGTGAACATTCATCCAATGTCGGTACATTTGTCGCAGATTCTTTGGTGAAAAAAAAAAAAAACCAACACTTGAGGAAAAATCATTTTGTTAGTCTCAGATTTTTCTAAGTCTTCAACAGTAATTCTGCCATTTTCTTTTTTCAGATACCGTATTAACTATCATTCTATCTTGGACATACTTGACAAAACATTTTAGGATTATCTTGGCTTATTTACCCGTTGGCTTTCATTTCTTTTCGAGTTCTTTTAATTCACTGAGTGCATTAATTTTCCCTTCTTATATAAATATAGAGCGCGCGAGTATGTCATTGTATACTTCTTTTTAGTGCATCTGAAGGCTTTCTTACTCATCTACACAGGTATTCATCCTATTTTGCCACCCAGTCTTATCTTTGGTATGCGTTCTTCACATTTTGTTTTTTTTTAGTCATACATCTTTCATGTGATTCCAGACTTCTACATCCACCTCATGTACAACCATCCAGTCATGCTCCCTAACAATCCCTCTCAGGATAAAAGTATTTGCCTCTGTTCAGACTGGTAAACATTCCGTAACTCACGTTCAACTTTTGTTTTGTAGCATGACGTTGGAACGTAAATACGTCACGGTCCCTCTTACAAGTGCATGTGGGACAACTTCGATTATTATAAGCTTTTCATCATTGACCAAAGTTTAATCATCAAAGGTATAATTTGATTTGGTCTCATTCTGGTTGTTGTTGTTGTTGTTGTTGTTTCAGCTTCACGTATACGTTGCATAAATTGTGTTCTTTTTCTCCTTAATATTCACCATCTAAATAAACATTGCGATAGTGAAATATACTTACCTAAAACGCGGACCTTCTTATACCGCATTATAACATCAGATTCGTATTTGAACCAGTTTATTTAATCTTTTTTTTTTCTCTCCAGTGCTACTGTGTGGACTCCCTGTAAACACATCCAAGCAAGACTTTCCCCATTATCTATACTGTCAAATTAACACTTTGTTCCTTTCTTGAAAATCGTATGACTCAAATTCAATCAAATCAAATAACAGTGCATTTCGTGCATTCAGGTAATTACCGACGTATAAAACAATACGTCTATTATGTTCGTGTAAAAAAAAAAAAAAAAAGAAAAGAAAAAAAAAAAACATATCAAAGTATGGACTAATACATATTCTGGTTTCAGGAAAACTGATTGGGTTTGTTGGTTTTACAAATCAGTTACTTATTTATATACGAGAGGCGATACGTATGTGAACTAGAAACCCGTTATTTACTAATATTAGTAACAACAACAAGAATAATCGAATTATAATAACAATAATGATGATGATAGTAGTGTAGTAGTAGTAGTAGTAGTAGTAGTAGTAGTAGTAAGTAGTAGTATATAATGACAACACTATTAATAATAAAACTGCTAAATTGCAACGCAATCCACGATCGAAATCAAATTCGTTGATCAGCCTTTCTAGTCTGTATTCTGCACCACATAGCCAGTAGATTATGTGTCTGACGCCACAAGGGTTTCAGTTTGTCGAGACAAGAGGCACGCTACAGTTAGAAAAACGGTTTTGTTTCGGTATGACGACGGGCGTTAAAAAAAAGAAAAGAAAGAAAAACGAGAAAAGAGTCGATGAGAGAAGCAGGCTCACTATCAGCGACAGACTTGACCAGAAACAAGCGGGCTACAGTTAGCCTCCCGCCTCCTCTTCCCCCCCCCCCCCCCCCCCAACACTTCCCGGGGGATTATTTAACTGAGGTGGGGCGGTGGGAGCAGGGGGTGGGGGGGGGGGGGGGGGGGGCGGGGGATGGGGAGGATAGGGAAGGGGAAGGAGAGGCCTGGAGATGGCGAGGAGGTGGGGATGAGGGTGGGATGGGGGACTGAATAGGTTTCTAGACTGGCAGATGAAAACAAGTGAAATGACAGCAGTACGTCAGATAAAACGTCACCTCGATCCTGATCCGTCAAAGGTGTTTCACACCCATCTCAAACAAGAAATTCTTGGCCAAGAACACGATGATTCGTGTGTGGGTGGTGTGTGTGTGTGTGTGGTGTGTGTGTGTGTGTGGTGTGAACATGACCTGATCCAAATTCAATACAGCAACCTTTATTCAAGCGCTGCAGTTCTCCAAGAGTCATTGGAAGCGTACTGACCTCGAGGCCGAGCCCTAAGACATTCTATGCCTGCCTGCTCGCAGAACTTTCCTCTTTGCCCCCTCCCTCCCCCACCACTCTACCACCCACTCCCCCTACCCTCCAGCGTCGTGAACCTACCACAAACATAGCTAACCAGGTAGCAGACCTAGCCGCTTAATCCTACAGTTAAGGGTTCAAACCCGCCGTCCTCCCCTGCTTAGTGCTGCTTTGTGCCATTTACAACACCTGACCGGTCCCAAAACAATGGCTGAACGGCAGTATGGGTTGTGGCGAGTCTAGCTGATGAGCCTGCGGCAAAAAAACAACCCGACAAACATAACGTTTGTCATTTGTCACATGTTTGTTTGACTCTAGGCGATCTAAGGGTCGAACAAGCGTCGTCACTTTTTGTCCCTGACTCGCGAAAGATCTACGAAGTCGCAAATAGCTTCCGGTCACTTTGATCTTCGACTCTAGAAGATTATAGGTTCGAAACACGGTCGTCCACTTGTGTTTTGTCTTGACTCTAGCACTCTAAGGGTCCAAACACATTCGTCATTTTGTTTGTCTTGCTCTCTAGAAAACCTAGGCGTAGAACCACGTTTCAACTTTGTCCTGACTCAGGTCGACAAAAAACACGTGGTCCACTTTGTTTGTCTTAACTCAGCAGATCTCCGGTTGAAACACTGTTGTCACGTTGCATTTCTCGAGCCTAGAGTCCTGTGAAGCATCGAAAACGCAGTTGTTTGTGTACTGTTATTTGCTTGTTTTTGACTCGTCTGGGGCAGATCTTAAGCGGTCGAAATGACTGTAAACTTGTAAGTCTTTGTTCCACGATAAATTAAGGGCAGAAACACGTGTCTCTGTCTTGATTCCGAATTCTAAGCCGTTGTCTAGTAGTTTTGTCTTGCCACTACGGACCTACGAGTTGAAAACGATGATCACTTTGTCTTTTGCCTCTAGAAAACAGCAGGGTTGGAACGTAATTTTCATTGTGTGTGTTGCCTTTAAAAAGAGTAAGGGTCGAAAAACATGTCTTTTCCTGTATGGAAGTAAGAAATGGGTCGTAACGCGGTGTCCTTTGTTTGTCTTATAAGATCCAAGATCAGAAGACATTATCACTTTGTCTTCAGTCCAAAGACCAAGGTTTGAAGGATATTGTCACTTCTGTACGTCCGAAACCTGGGGGTCGAAACGGTTGTCTTTTGTTGTACAGCCTAGAAGAGGACAAACGCA
>JADBJO010024711.1:0-5000 GCA_016801955.1 Conus betulinus
AACACCACAGCTCACTATTCCTTCAGAAGAATAAGTACCGTTTAAGTAAACACGCTGGGTCCTTTTTTCAAGATATGACTGAAGGAAGGTGACTACTGCCGGATTTTGAACATATGCAGTAATTTTTTTAATAATATGTTGTGGTCTACCAGATCAAAGGCTTTCTTAAAATCGAGAGAAACAGTTCCAGTGAGTTTTCTTTCGTTGATGGCTGATAGCCATGTATCACAGAGGCGTGTCAAGGCCGTGTGGCATGAGTGATTTCGACGAAAGCCTGACTGAAATGGGTGGAACAGTTCGTGATGTTCCATATGTTTAGTTAGGTGTTTGTGAACATGCATCTCAATAGGTTTCGATACAACGGATAAAAGAGAATTGGCCTAACATTGTTTAAATCAGTGAGATCTCTTGATTTGGGTAAGGGAATGACTTTTGCCAGCCTTTAGACCACATGGGAAGACATTCTGATCAATGCACAAATTATAAACATACGTAAGGGTATCAACAATGTAAGGTAGAGCAAGCTTGAGTATAGAAGCATTTAAGTTATCTGGACCCATTGCTTTTTTATTTTTAAGTTTTGAAATTAAGGAGCCAACTTTCATTAATAGCAAGCAAGGGGATGCTAAATGAATCTCTTGTATTTAATCGTTCTTGGAAATAAAATGTAATTCAGGAATGAATTGACCAAACAGTGCCTGGCGCTTCGTGCATTGTTTCTGTGAACAGAAAGTGGATTTTCTTACTTGAATACGTGTTGTTAAAGGGAAATTATCAGTGTGAAATTGCTTTCCCTCAAGATTTCTTCAACCAGTTGATGTGGTGTTGTGCCGCGGACGCGCGGCGAGACGCCTTGATTGCTTCCAGCTGTTTGAAGCAGTGATCCTCCAGGCGCCCTAAGTGGCCTCATCTGTCGTCACCCCGTGAGCCGATCCCCTTGCGGAGGAAACAACCCCGGCCTGAAGTTTGTACAAGGGACGACTGTTCGTGTCTGTGGCCAGTGTGTGTAGAAGTGAGCAGTACAAACCGGCTAATTAATTTGTGGTGGAGATCAGATGAACCTCGTCAACCCGTGTTCCTTTGCTCCGGTTTTCCCCACTCCATCCTGTCTGTGTTGTGCTTAAACTACTCTTCACAAGTTACAGCTACAGTGCAGCTCGTCTTCCCCGGCCAATATGGCCGTCACAGTCTACATGTAACCCCCCCCCCCTCCCTTCCAACATGGTCAAGTCGTCCACAGTAATTGACGATGCAGTCTGCTGTTAGTAATGTACAGTCAGACCACCCTGAACTGAAAGCCACGCTAGACACGAAACAGAAAACTTTCAGGTGTTCCCAACTCAAAACTCTCACTCGTTGGCGTGATGCTTTTGCTCTTCGCTACCTGACTGACCCTGTCCCTGACTCTCGTTCAATATTGTATGGGAAGACAGGGATGATGGCAATAAAGTTGTTAAAGTACCGCTGTGCTGTGAAGAGGTTTCGAAATACAATTTAGCAAAGACATTGCTTCAGATTTACAAACATGACACTGAAAAATGTCTTACTATAACACTCTACTTCCTAAAAAAAAAATAACAAGAAAAAAGGTGCTGGCTCATGCTTAGTCCAGGGGTTTAAGTGCGACGCATGGGCAAAGACTGAATTCAAAATACTGTGTGCCATTGTGGGCAAACTCCAGGACTCTGGTATGGATGCCAGCCATGTGTGTGGCGAGCACAGGGCGCTGGGCTACATCACCGAGGACGATGCCAACAGTGATCAACAGGACAACGCAGGAACTCAGTGTGAAGGTCCCGTTATCCTTGCAGATATAGCCAGCCACCACGCCATCATGCCTATCACCACGGAGTCCGCATCACTGTGTGATTCACAGTCCTGTGAGGTCAACAGTGATGTCACAGAGACTGCCAATGACACTGACCCCACTACCCCAGAGATAACAACCACCAGTGACACTGACCCCACTAACCCAGAGATAACAACTACCAATGACACTGACCCCACTACCCCCAGAGATAACAACTACCAGTGACACTGACCACACTATCCCCAAAGAACAACCACTACTAATGACACTGACCCCACTACCCCAGAGATAACAACTACCAGTGACGCTGACCAAATACCCCTGAGACGAGAACGACTACTAGTGACACTGACCCCGCTACCCCAGAGATAACACAGTTACCAGTGACACTGATCTCACTACCCCAGAGATAAGAACAATTACCAGTGACACTGACCACACTATCCCGGAGATCAGAACAACTACTAGTCAGACTGACACAACCACTACAGAGGGGACCACTTCTACTGACAACACAGACCCCACCATCACCAATGCCAGTACAAGCACAGAAGCTATGAATTGCATCCAGTGTCTCTCTTTCTTTCACTGCATCTGTCTGTATATCTTGCATCAAAAGCCTTGATGCAGATATTAAAACTCAGATTGACAACAAACTGAGGATCTTAAAACAGGCGATGCAGGAGAAAATTGACAGTCTGCAAGATGAGTGCAACACACTACGCAATCAGCTGAAAGAACAAACAAAGCTGATTGACAGTGTGTCTGACCGTCAAAAGCACCTCTTGAAATCAGCTCGTGACTGTCAACACCATACCACGTCCACTGTAAAGTCATCAAAAAAGTCAACGCAGCCAGAACGAAAACAACTGGAACAATCTAGCGACGTGGGTACTAAGCATAGTGGTGTTACGGCTGACAAAGAACAGACTGTCACTCACGCTGTGACCGACTCCGTCACTGTCACCAACAACAAACAGCCTTTGACAGACAGCAGACTGACTCCACCCCTGTCATAGGTAATACCACAGCAGTCTCTGACCGACAGCTCGGTCAAACTACCCCAAAGTTCAGGATCCGTCTTCCCCCCGAAAGGCAAAATTGTCAACTTCATTGTGGGGGATTCTAACCTTCAGTATATTGACCGACAGAGACTGGACAGGACGGGCTCACCCATGTACGCACAATGCCTGGGGCGAAGGTGACTGACGTCACTGCTGCCCTCAGAGATTGTGCAGTACGAGAGGATGTGCAGCGGGTGCATTGCATGTGGGGGGAAACGACCTTCACAGACACTACTCTGTAGACACGCTACAGCAGGACTTTGGTCACCTTCTGGGACAGGTGAAAAGAGTTTTTCCTGCTGCCAAAATTGCTGTCTCTGCCCTACTTCCTAGAAAACCTATTCCTTTGAAATTCATCAATTTGATGAATAGGGAACTGCATGTCCTATGTGCAGAAACAAATGCATGTTTTTTTTGTTTGAAAACAAATTTCGTTGACCAAAATCTTAGGATCGTTCAAAACTATTTCACATCGGATGGTATTCACCTGTCTGCCAGTGGCTTATCGCTCTGGGTTACGGCAAATCATTCAGTTTCTGGCACTCCGTGTGAACCGGCCTCCACGGAATACGGGTAATGGGGCAAACCCAGAGCTATTTTCAGGAACGGCCCATTGCAACAAACCATACCAGACCACAATCTCCAAAACTAAAAGAAAACCAAGTCAAGCAGCCTGTCCCTATTGAGTTCTGTCGGAGTGTGCAGCCCACGTACCCCCAGTCAGTAAGAAATAGTCCTGATTCCTGTCCTACAAATTTACCCCCAGAGACAGTTCAACGTAGTTCAAACAATCACTTGGACAATGCTCCTGAAAGTGTCCACCAGAAATCCAGTTCTTCTTCTTCTAATGAAACCTTTCCCCGCCATGCAATGCCACCCATGCCGTACTTTAACAGACCTCCCCATTACATCAATGCCGATGTTTCCGCCCATGTGGCCTTTCTCCCCCTTCCCTCCCCTGCCTTTCAATCCTTGGACACAAATGCATCTTATCTTCCCTCTCCCCCTGCTTAACAGAAATTCCGGTATCTGGAATTCAGATAACAGCTTACTGCCTCGCCTTCCAAGCGCAGGCCTGAGCCCTTGCCTACCCTTCCTCCCTAACCTTCCTCGCCCAAATTTACCCATCCCCAGCCGCTCAGCTCCACCCCCTCCCCCTCACCCCCCAGCCGTGTCTTCTTTCCCCTCCTGCTTGCTCCGTCTCACCTCCACCTTCCCCACCACGCGCTGACTCCTCCTCCCCCCCCCCCCCCCCCCCCCAACCCTGTGAGTCTTGTTCCCCCCTGTATTGCTTAGTTACTGTGGATGACTGTACTACTGTGACCCGGACAGCTTGAAAGCGACATTTTTCTTGGTTGGTCATACTTTCCTGAATATTGTTATCATACACATACTTGGACTGTCCCTTGGACTGAACTTCATTGCCCTGCTTTTTTGAACTTTGTGTGTTCTTGTATATTTTATAATTGCTGATTTTATATTTTTAATTGTTGTTGTAACAGTATATCTATTTTGTTTTATTGCACAGGACTTTGCTCTAGAATTAATACAATGGACCATTGTAATGTAATTAATACTGATACTGGATTACGCCTTGGTCACCTAAATGTTTATCATCTACCAAATAAGATTCATGATATCTGTTTTCTCCTAAACGAATCCCCTTCTATTCATATGCTTGGTCTTAGTGAAACTCGCCTTGACTCCCGTTTCACTGATACAGCTTTATCCATAACTAACTATAACTTTGTCCGACGCGATGCAAATCACTCTGGTGAAACAGGACTTGGAATATACATTCATCAAAGCATCGCTCACTGTACAAAAAGGCGGCATGACCTTGAGCCTGATAATGTTGAATGCATGTGGCTGCAGGTAAAACCCTCCAACTCAGCCCCTCTTCTAGTTGGATATATGTATAGGAATCCCGCTGCCACCTTCCTCTGGTATGACAACTTTGTACGCATGATGGATGAGGTATACAAGAGCTATCCAAATGTCATTCTTCTCGGTGATTTTAACATTGATCTGTTAAACGGCAGCCTGCCTGGGATGCGCCCAGCAAATAGAGAGAGAGAGAGAGGGAGAGGGAGAGAGAGAGAGAGAGAGAGAGAGAGAGAGAGAGA
>JADBJO010024711.1:20000-24789 GCA_016801955.1 Conus betulinus
CACGCAACCAACATTAAGCCAAACAAAACAAACAAACAAACAATAAAAAACACCACCAAGAAGCAAATACTGACATCATCAGGGAAATAAACAGACAAAAAAAAAAATGCAATTTGAAGTACAACAAAAACAAATAAAGCAAATGGAAAAAAAAAGCTATTTGAAGTATTACAACAACAACAGCAAAATCAATCCACAACAAGACAAGAACAAGCTTATAGCATTTTGAAATGTCTTTATGAGACATAGAAGATAAAGGAACGAAGAAAAAAGAAAAGCGAGAAAAAAAAAGACGAAAACAAAGGCAAGTATATAAAAAGACGCATTAAAAGGGTCTCTGTGTCTGAGAGAGAGAGAGAGAGAGAGAGAGAGAGAGAGAGAGAGAGAGAGAGAGAGAGGCTGTCTGCCAGAAAAGCTATTCGTGAAATGCTAGCTTTTTTTTTTTCAGGGTTTCTGGGACTCGAACGTGTGTGTGTGTGTGTGTGTGTGTGTGTGTGTGTGTGTGTGTGTGTGTGTGTGGTGTGTGCGCGCGCGCGCGCGCGTGCGTGCGTGCGTGCATGCGTGCGAATGTGTGTGTGTGTGTGTGTGTGTGTGTGTGTGTGTGTGTGTGTGTGTGCGTGTGCGCGTGTGTGTGTGTGATCTGCTTTAGTGCTTCTTATTCCATTACCACTCCCAGCAAAATGGTTACGACTTTGTGTCGTTCCGAGAAACTTGTGGGCAGCGTGATCACTTAGGTATGCTGACAGGGAGACAATCATTACTGGAATGATGGATTTCCAGAGTGCATGCTAGATTTTTACAGCCAAGATGCTGACTGGTCTAAACACTAAGTGCAGGCGGCGCAGGAAAAAAAAAAAAAAAGAAATCGTAAAGGCATTCTGCCGTCTCGGAGATTGACGATTAATGCATTTAGACTAAAATTGTCTGCCCTTGTCTTCTCTCATCATTACCATGACTACAGCAATAATAAACTGGAATACCTGGAGATGCATTCAAACTCTGAGTGGCTACAACTTCTCTTTTTTTTTTTTTTTTTTTTTTTTTAAAAAAGAATTGTAAGTGACTGAAGCTAGACAAAATGGACAAACAGAGATGACAAGAGAGAAAAAAAAAAAGTTTGTCTTGAAATCTGTTTGAGCATATTGTCTCGCGGAGTCATTGACAATTCTTTTTCAAAAATCTGTTTCAGTTTCGGTCTTCAGTCACCTCGCTTTTAGTACAACTTCTTTGTCAAGATTTGAAAGCTGACGGTGGTGGCTCCTACCGAACCACAAATGCTTGATATTTATGACTATGTGGTCTGAACATACATCCTAAACCAGCGCGCAACCCTCTGCGGATTGTAACTAGGAAAGTCTTGCTACTCATCCCATGTCTCTGTATTCTGTAATTCAACAGCATCTCTCTCTATAAACTTTAGCCGCTGGAATTACTCCGCCGTGGAACAACAGCGGTGTGTTCTTTGAATACACAACCATCTATATGCATTAGACGAAGAGAAGTGGTCAGCTTGATCGAAAAAAAACTTTCACGACTGTTTTTCGCTTTCGAGGCCTTTGATTGGCCAGTCTCCGCTTTGGAGAAGTGAAGACAACTCTCTGTGAGGTCCCCTTGTGGAAGATGTGTTGACTGAGTTAGCCCTGTGGTGCCCTTGTCTTATCATCTTTACCATGACTTGAGCAATAATTTACTAGAATATCTGGGGTTTGCAGTCAAAATTCGAGGAACTACAACAACTCCTTTGTCAAGATTTTACAGCTGGTGGCGGTGGCTTTTTTAAAGAAACACAAATACATAACATTCACACTCTTTGGTTGAAATGTACTTTCTCAGCCAGCAAAGCCCCACAGAGTTGAGTAACGGGCGGGGTCATGTAATTCATCCCTGTATACACCACCATCAAGTCTTAGTATCTCTTTTATAAGCTTGAACGGCTGGAATTACCCCGCCATGAAACAATACTGGCGTATTCTTTTGATTTATCACCAACTACACCCATTAGTCGACGAGAACTGGACAGCCTGATCGACGAACGTTCACGACTGTTTTCACCTTCTAGGCTTTCGATTGACCACTCTCTTCTTGGGAGAAATGAAGACGTCTCTCTCTGAGGTTTCCTTGTGGAAGATGTGTTTACGCGTGCACGCATCTCTCCTCCCAAGTTTTGTGCCGACTGCACACAGGCAACTGTTCGTTGTTAATCTACTTTCAAGGCTGACAGCCGTGACATGGTCCTTTTGCGATCGTCTGGACTATACGTAACATACATTGAATTGAATCTACCTGTCTGTGTGCCTGTCTGTCGGTCCTCTGTCTATCTGTCTGTCTGTCTGCCTGTCTGTTTCTCTCTCTCTCTCTCTCTCTCTCTCTCTCTCTCTCTCTCTCTCTCTCTCTCTCTGTGCGCCCTTTTTCGTCTCCCTTCCTTGTGTAAAACAATCGGAAAGAACCGGAGTCCCTCAAGGGGCAGCGCGTTGAACTACTCCCACTTCAGGTGTCTTTTAATCGGAGAGAGGACACTGGAGACAGTGCTACGATTCTCCAGCGACTATTTTTTACAGTCGACTAGTTCAAGCAGAAAGAATATCAGCATACATCGACGAAGCATACTATTAGCTCAGAAGACTTCTCGCCGGTCAGTCGTGAAGGGATACACTTTGACATATGCAAAAAATTTGTTAATGATATTGTGTCCACGTCTTTTAAGTGGTGAATGCCCAGTCAAGTGTTAAACAACGATGTTATTTGAATCAAAATCCTTTGATTAAAGAACCTTTCGATCACAGAATAGCGTTGTGATTGTACCCGCTTCGAGCATTTGCGTTAATATCAGAATTTGCTACCCGAAGAAGGGTTCTGAGTTTTTTAAAAAAAAATGGTAAAAACCAACCAAAATCCAAAACGCCTTAGTGATGGAAAGACTTTAAATTTTCAGCAAAAAAAAAAAAAGCTATGGATGGCTGAACTAAAATTTTGCAGTGGTTATTTTAGGCACGTATCAAAATGTCTCTTTGGCTCAACACTCAGCACTCACACACGTGAATTTACTGGAAAACATACCTGCGTTAGTGAAACAGGTGACAGACAGGCAATACAACACCCATCATCATTATAGCACCTACCTTTTAGGTGTGGCAAGTGGTCAGGTTCACCGTCTGAAAAGAACTGATGGGAGTTGTGAGGTGTTAGTAGGAATATAGGTAGCTAGGGAAACATGCGAACATTTTGAGACGCTTTTCAGCCACAACATGTTCACATAGTAGTAAAACATATTGAAAAAGGAGGACAGGTCAGAATCATTCCATATTGCCCCCCCCCCCCCCCCCCCCCAAAAAAAAAAACAAAAAAAAAAAAGCGATGGTATGCATGCTTTTTGATCTGCATGAGTTAGTTTGTGTTTGTGAGGAAAATGAAAATTGACAACGACTAACGATACTTCTAACTAAACACAGGTGTTAGCAGGTGGGAAGAAAGACAGGCATCCCAACACACACAAAAAAAAAAAACAACACTCAGGTACTTTTATTGTACTTACCATATGGTTCCATAGAGGTTGAATCATATCATCCAAATGCAGTCGTCAGACACAAGGAGCCCAGTGACAAGAAATTTTCTTGCTCTTTGGGGCACTTTTCTCTCACATAGAGCACAGACGTAAAAAATTCCTTTCCGTTTTGCACTTTTCACAGTTGTGCAAACTTTAGTTCTTTTGTGTGTGTCATTTTTCCTCACTTAGTCAACCCTGAAAAGGTCAGTCTGTGCAAAACAGTAATGACAAAGTCGAGTCCAAGGTGGGGTCTCAGTGTGGGGTGCTCTGCTAACAATGAGTGTGCAGGAACCTACTCACTGCTGGTGAAAAGAGTAAAAGCAGCCACGACCCTCGCACAGTACCAGCTTACACATATCATGTGCTGACTGGATGGCATTGCCTGCTAGAGTGCCCCCCCCCCCCTTCTTCTTCTGGCACACGACACAGTCCTTCTTGCCTCTGGCAGACTGGATTTGGGAAGGAGTGTGCTTGTGTTTTTGTCTGGCGTGTCATGAACGACGGGGCGAATTTATCTGTTTTCGACACTTAAAACCACTAACCATGAAGATCTCAGTATGGATATCCACATACATTTTCAGCGGAGCACCTACAGAGTTTCTGTAGATGACCTGAGCATTTACTGCAGCAATATCTAGGCAGAAGAAGAATACATTATTTCCACTACTTTGTGGATTTTTGCTAGAAGCCATAATCAAATCGCAATTTATCATGCTTGTCAACACCTTTGCAATTCTTGGTGTCATCAGCCACAGCCAGGGCCCCTAGAATACCGGACTTTTTCAATACCCGTTTCACCTTTCCTGAAAAAAAAGCTTTCCATCAGTTCCATCAAGGGCAGAAGTCCGAAGGGTGACCTTACGACGGCCAAACCAAGCAGGAGTTTTGAAGCTGGAGCTGCTCCATCACCGTCACCGATCTGACGAAACTAGCGCTTTGTGTCCCCAGACTTCTTGACACATTTTGCCGGCTTCATAACCTGTGGCAGACCCTTTTTCTCTCGCTACGCACAGTCCAACATGCCAAGATTACCTTCTGTAACAGATGGTCAGTGAGGGGACTGACGTGAAATGATGGTCAAAGTAGATGGTGTGCTTTTGGGGTTCTATCAACACGACCCCCCCTAGGGCTTCATCCATCCTAGCAGGCAGATCACTGGTCGTCCCCAGTATATACACTGAACAATTCAGCACATAATAAGAATAGGCATCACACAAAGCCAAAACCTCGAGGCTCCACGTCGTA
>JADBJO010024712.1:12500-15000 GCA_016801955.1 Conus betulinus
TCTGATTGTATTCATGACATTTTCAGTCCGATTGTGTCCATGACATTTTTAATCTCATTGTCTCCATGGCATTTGCAGTCTGATTGTATGTGTGCCATTTTCAGTTTGACTGTGTCTATAACGTTTCCAGTCTAATTGTATCCACGCCCTGATGGACGCTTGAGCAGTCAGGGGTTTCATTGCCCTCTGTCCCTAGTCATGGGCACACAAGAAGAGGTAAGTAACCAGCCCACTTCCTTGCATTGTCCCTGCCAACATTTTTTTTAATCTCACCAATTCCGTCCTCTGTTGTACAAAACGAGGTTCTGGTATATATGCATCTGCACTGATTTGCTGTCTAATGTAATCATTCGTATTGTGTAGCTTGTACGAGATGCCAACATTATGTCTGAAACGCCTTTTTCTCTTTCATCTGCATTTGCAATTCCAGTGGCACTGATTCCCATGCTGTTCATTCTGATTCCCTGTCCACAGCTTCACACGCCTTGTTCCGCCACAGGGAGCAGCCGGTGCCATGAGGCGACCACCCAAAGAGGACACTGCACTGCTGCCGGGTCACTTCGGTGATGGATAGTAAGTGATGCAATACGCAAGACATCGCCACTAAGCCCCCCACTCACGACAGTAACTGCTCAGTCGAAGAGGCAGCAAGAGTGTATTTACCCCTGCAAAGGCATCTTGTCCGTCACACGGCAGTTTCCATGACCGGGTGGGTACCAGTGCCTTCGACGAGAATTAACCAAGGGCGAAGACGCGGACAGGAATTCAACACTGAGGTCACCATGGCAGCAAGGCGTGGAGAAACATAACATTTCAGACTTCTCATACTGATCGGTGAGACTGAGAGAAAGCTGAAGATGATGAAGCTGCTGCTATGGACGTTCTCCAGCCCAATATCGACCAGGCTGGGGAGATACTGACACCTGCGGCTTTGTTCGGGAAAAATGTGAGCCCAATTCTCAGAGACGTATTCATTCAGTGGCTGGAACTCAACTGTGTGGCGCCAGTTCTCCCTCCCAGCTGCACCCTCCATAAACTCATCCTTGCGTAGCAGCTGGTCAGGGCCGAAAATATTCCCACATAGAAACAGCTCTGATAGGTGTCGAACTCACAAACTCCTGGCCAGAATTCAAGACATTAACCACACTCCCCCCACTAATGCTGATAAGGTGCTTACTTTTTTTTCTAAAATATTTCGTTCTTTTTTAAGGCCTTCCTAGACATAAGACATTGATACCCTTATAATGTTGAACGCTAGGTATGAGACAACATTCTATAATCGGAAGATCACTGCGACGGGGAGTAGTCTGCTAATGTATTATCCTCATATATCGACTAGAAATCTGTAATTAACTTCTGACTTTTTTTTAAAAGAAAGTCCAATTTGGGTGAAATAAACAAAGTGACACAGTTACAATGCTTCACAGTGAATTTCATGAAAGACTTAATTTCATCTCTTACAAAAAAAAAACAGCTGCAGGCACAAAGTTGTTTTGTATTGAACATAACAATACCACACAATACAAGAGTGAACATTTGCATCAGAACAAATATGATTTTGACCTAATTTCAAACTACCAAGGAGTGCCTTGGATTACCACACCTTCAAAATTGTATTTTCAGGTTTTTGGGGGGTTTTTTTGTTTTGTTTTTTGTTTTTTTTACAGTGCTTGATGTCTTCGTTTCATTGACCCTGAAAAGTCAGTTATGTGTGGGGCTTTTTCATTCACACACACACACACACACACACACACACACACACACACACACACACACACACACACACACACACACACACACACACACACACACACACACACACACACACGCGCACACACACACACACACACACACACACACACTAACACACACACACACTAACACACACACACACACACACACACACACACACACACACACACACACACTAACACACACACACACACACACACACACGCACGCACGCACGCGCGGTGTGAATAGTCAACGCCCTCGAGTCCGAATCTACGAGAAAAAAAGAGGGATCGTCACCACCTTACCAACTTTAATCAGCCGAGGGGTGAAAATTGCTGGCAGAATGTCGCCCAGTCAGAGATTGTTGCTATTCACGGTGCATTACGAGGGTTGTGGGTGGGTGGGTGGGAAAAAATATGAGACCGTCACATAAACCGGAAATTATTTCCTTCTGGCCTTTGGCCCTTTAAAGACAGCATACATCATGGTCTGTACTGAAGATTAAAAAGGTGAAAATGGGAAGGATACCGATTTTTTTAAAAAAGAGAGAGAGAGAGAGAGAGAGAGAGAGAGAGAGAGAGAGAGAGAGAGAGAGAGAGAGAGAGAGAGAGAGAGTGAACGAGTGAACAGAGAGAGATTGACAGAGAATACAGACATCTTATGGAAGGTACACTGGGCAAGCAAACACTTTTTTTACACACCACGCCTTCACAGAAACAGGGGTAAAATCGAATTACTTGGAAAAGGTCCCTCGTTTTTTCCATCA
>JADBJO010024712.1:20000-24788 GCA_016801955.1 Conus betulinus
GGGTGGGGGGGGGGGGAAAGAGGGGGTGGGGGGGGGGGGGGGGGGGGGGGGGGGGGGGGGGGGGGGGGGGGGGGGGGGGGGGGGGGGGGGGGTGGAGGGAGGGAGACTGTTGAGAGTGGGAAAGGGTACTTCTGATACGAACAATGGACTTTGAACTCACCCACACCGTCACGTCACTCAGCAATAATCGTATGAGATTCTACTTTTCTGTTTTTGTCGTGGTGGTGGTGGTGGGTGTTTGATCAGGGTCAGCTTGGGAGTGGGGGGGGGGGGGGGGGGGGGGGGGGGGGGGGGGGGGGGGGGGGGGGGGGGGGGGGGGGGGGGGGGGTGGGAGGGGGTCATTTCTGTATGTGAGTACAGTGTACCCCTCTCTCTTCCACCTCCCACCTCACTCCTCCCATCGTCTCTCCTCTGCTACGCTTTTCTCATCCCCCACTCCCAAAACATAAATAGATGTAGCGATCACAAGACAGATGAGAGAAAGTGAGAAAACAAAAGGATCGTGAAGGGGGGGGGGATAATCAACTCTTTTAAGACTAGCAATATCAAGTTTTCTGAAGACTTGCAAAGTATTGTGTGTCATCTGATTAAGTGTAATTTTTTTTCCTTCATAACTGGATTTTGCCCTTTTTTTCTTCTTGTGGACTGTCATAAGCAGAAGTGAAAAATGGCTGCCTGTCGTGTTTTGGTCTAGTCTTGTGACATCGCAGAGTTTTCACAGATGAAGGTAAAAATGACGATGTCAAGGCTGATGTATGAAGGAAACTTTATCAACATGGCCAGTGCTTCAAAGAAAAGTCGTTTTTGAAATAACTGTCTCTCTCTCTCTCTCTCTCTCTCTCTCTCTCTCTCTCTCTCTCTCTCTGTCTGCCTGTCTCTCTCTGTCTCTCTCTCTCTCTCTCTCTCTCGCTTTCTTTCTCTCTCTCTCTCTCTCTCTCTCTCTCTCTCTCTCTCTCTCTCTCTCTCTCTCTCTCTCTCTCCTGTTCTCATTTTCTGTCATTCTCTCACATGTCACCTAACCTCCTTATCTTATAGCGCCAAATTTCCTTTGGATCTATTTATGCTCGTATTTGTTTTCTTCATCTGCATCTTTCATCTTTGATCATTATCTGAGTTTTTTGTTTGTTTCCTCGGCACTTGTACATGCACGCATTGAAAATGTAAACAAAGACAGGCCGGGAAAGAGCCACCACTTCAAACAGTACAGAGTATACAAACGTGCGTAAGCATTAGTGTGTGTGTGTGTGTGTGTGTGTGTGTGTGTGTGTGTGTGTGTGTGTGTGTGTGAGAGAGAGAGAGAGAGAGAGAGAGAGTGTGTGTGTGTGTGTGTGTGGTGTGTGTGTGTGTGTGTGTGTGTGTGTGTGTGTAATGTTTCTTTCACATCAGTAATGGAAAGAAGTCTTCTTTGAAAATTCCGACATCAGATGAATTCACCATCTCTCCTAGCACATCGATTTTCTGCAGACATCAGCCATTTGATTTTCAAAAGACAATTTCAACTGAACTCTTTTTCTTTAGCTTCACGGTCTAATTTTACCACTTTTTCTCCTGTAAGCCTGATTGATTCTATAGTCTGGATTCTTTGAGGAAACGGGAAGGATATAGCTGGTGATTTTTCTAACTGGTCTTCCACGATCAGGCGGCGATCACTGATGAAGGCTCAAAATAACTACATGAAAGTTGACAGCTGGGGGGACTTCGTTCCTACTGCTGCTGCTTCAGAGACAAAAGCTCCGAAAGGAAACAAGTTTGTCTCACGTAACACAGACAGACAGACAGACAGACACAGACGCACGCGCGCGCACACACACACACACACACGCACGAAGCGCACACACACACACACACACACACACACACACACACACACACACGTGCACACGCACACACACACACACACACACACACACGTGCACACGCACACACACACCTTGGGATATCAAAAATGGTATGAGAGAATAACCGTCAGCTCCTCCTCATCACGCTCAAATCTTAGTTCACAGTATAGACTATTACTGTCAAAGTCCTTACACTTGGAATCCATCGAAGTTGTTCAGAGGTGAGGGGCCACACAACAGAGCACAGCTAGCGGTAAACTTTCCCATCCAAGCGGCAAAAACAAACGGAAAGACAGGGGGAAAGGGGAGAGGAAGAGGGAGGGACAGCGGGTGAATGGATGGAGGCGGGGGACTGGGGAAGGTGGGGGGGGGGGGGGGGGGGGGGAGGAAGGGGAGACTGTTGAGAGTGGGAAAGGGTACTTCTGATACGAACAATGGACTTTGAACTCACCCCACACCGTCACGTCACTCAGCAATAATCGTATGAGATTCTACTTTCTGTTTTTTGTCGTGGTGGTGGTGGTGGGTGTTTGATCAGGGTCAGCTTGGGAGTGTGGGGGGGGGGGGGGGGGGGGGTGAGGGGTCATTTCTGTATGTGAGTGCAGTGTACCCCTCTCTCTTTCACCTGCCGCCATCCCTCCCACCCCCATCTTCCACCTCCCACCCCACTCCCTCCCATCGTCTCTCCTCTGCTACGCTTTTCTCATCCCCCCCCCCCCCCCCCCCCCCCCCCCAAAACATAAATAGATGCAGCGATCACAAGACAGATGAGAGAAAGTGAGAAAACAAAAGGATCGGGAAAGGGGGGGGGGGGGATAATCAACTTTTTTTAAGACTAGCAATATCAAGTTTTCTGAAGACTTGCAAAAGTATTGTGTGTCATCTGATTAAGTGTATTTTTTTTTTTTCCTTCATAACTGGATTTTGCCCTTTTTTTCTTCTTGTGGACTGTCATAAGCAGAAGTGAAAATGGCTGCCTGTCGTGTTTTGGTCTAGTCTTGTGACATCACAGAGTTTTCACAGATGAAGGTAAAAATGACGATGTGAAGTCTGATGTATTACGACCTTGAAGGCTGAAGTAGAAGGAAAATTTATCCTCTCTCTCATCTCTCTCCAGTGCTTCAAGATCTTCCCTCCTCTCGTTTTTGGAAATCACTCCTCTCTCCTCTCTCTCTATCTCTCTATCCTTCTCTCTATTCTCTCTAAAAGAGTCTCTGATATGACTCTCTCTTCTCCTCTATCTCTCTCTATCTATCTCTCTCTCTCTCTCTATCCTCCTCTCTGCTCTCTGTCTCTCTCCCTCTCTCTCTCTGTCTTCTCTCTCTCCTCTCTCTCTCTCTCTCTCTCTCTCTCTCTCTCTCTCTCTCTCTCTCTCTCTCTCTCTCTCCTCTCTTCTCTCTCTCTTGTTTTCTGCTCGTTCTCAGTCAATGTCTACCGGGTCCCTCTCTGCTCTTACAGCGCAAACTTCCTTTGGATCCATTTATGCTGGTATTTGCTTTCTCCATCTTCTCATCTGCATCCTGTTTCTCATTTTCTCGTTCTCATCATTATACACGCGCCAAACTTGAGATCATTTATGCTCGGTATTTGTTTCTTCATCTGCTCTCTTTCATCTTTCATCATTATCAGTTTTTGTTTGTTTCCTCGGCACTTGTACATGCACGCATTGTAAACAAGACAGGCCGGGAAAGAGCCACCACTTCAAACAGTACAGAGTATACAAACGTGCGTAAGCATTAGTGTGTGTGTGTGTGTGTGTGTGTGTGTGTGTGTGTGTGTGAGAGAGAGAGAGAGAGAGAGGAGTGTTGTGTGTGTGTGTGTGTGTGTGTGTGTGTGTGTGTGTGTGTGTGTGTGTGTGTGTGTGATGTTTTTTCACATCAGTAATGGAAAGAAGTCTTCTTTGAAAATTCCGACATCAGCTGAATTCACCATCTCTCCTAGCACATCGATTTTCTGCAGACATCAGCCATGATTTGTAAGACATCAAACTGAACTCTTTTTCTTTAGCTTCACGGTCTAATTTACCACTTTTCTCCTGTAAGACTGATTGATTCTATAGTCGGGATTCTTTGAGGAAACGGGAAGGATATGGCTGGTGATTTTTTCTAACTGGTCTTCCACGATCAGGCGGCGATCACTGATGAAGGCTCAAAATAACTACATGACAGTTGACAGCTGGGGGGAACTTCGTTCCTACTGCTGCTGCTTCAGAGACAAAAGCTCCGAAAGGAAACAAGTTTGTCTCCAGACACAGACGCGCACGCGCGCACACACACCACACACGCACAGCACACGCACGGCACACACACACACACACACACACCACACACACACACACACACACCACACTTTTGCACACGCACACACACACACAACACACACACACTTGCACACGCACACCACCCACACCTTGGATATCAAAATGGTACTGAGAGAATAACCGTCAGCTCCTCCTCATCACGCTCAAATCTTAGTTTCACAGTATAGACTATTACTGTCAAAGTCCCTTACACTTGGAATCCATCGAAGTTGTTCAGAGGTGAGGGGCCACACAACAGAGCACAGCTAGCGGTAAACTTTCCCATCCAAGCGGCAAAACCAAACGGGAAAGACAGGGGGAAGGGTAGGAGGAAAGGAGGAGGTACAGCGGGTGAATTGATGGAGTCGTCGGTACTGCGAAGGAGCGGTGGGGGTGTGAGGAAGTGACCTGTTGAGAGTGGGAAAGGGTACTTCCTGATACGAAACAATGGACTTTGGCACTCGCCGAATGGGGCACAATCCGTCACAGCTCACTTCAGCCACAATCCGTGGATGCGATTCTACTTTCTGTTTTTGTCGTGGTGGTGTTGTGGTGTTGATCATGGTCCGCTTGGGAGTGTGGGGGTGGGGGGGGGGGTGGATGGGGGGGTGAGGGGTCCTTTCGGTATGTGAGTGCCTGTACCCTCTCTCT
>JADBJO010024713.1:2500-15000 GCA_016801955.1 Conus betulinus
GGGGTTTTGTGTACTGTAAGAAGAGGAAAATTAATTGTTACCATTATCGTGATTTTTGCCTTTGCTTTGTACTCACAGTTCCTGTTAAATTGGGTGTACTGGCCGGAGTACCATGATTGCCAATACGGAATGATGGTTTACAAACCTTTTTCAAGATGCATTTGAATGGTTTGATCTTTTCGTCTTTTCGGTGATACCATTTGTTTTGCTCGCTTCTGGAAACTCAATTCTTTTGTGGCAAGTTGTTAAGTCTTCAAAACTTTCTCTGAAAATCAGAGGGGTCGGTGGTCAACAGGCCAAATCTGAAATTGACCAAGTACATTCCTTAACAATAACCCTGATTGTGACATCATCAGCTTTCCCGATATTAACAGCTCCAGTTTGCATCAATGGCTTGGTTGGAATTCACAACATTTCCCATCCAACGATGCGCTTGGTAGATTCTGTTAGTGAGATGATGTATTATACTTCATGTGCATACAATTTTTATCTGTATTTGTTGAGTGGCAAGAAATTCAGGCAAGAAGCAAAACGATGTTTAATGTGTCATGACGTAGAACACGTTAAATTATCAGCATGAGAGAATTAATTTAGTGAAATATTGTACTATGGGACATTAAATTCAAACACCAAATGTGGTGCGATAGGTCAGAGTCAACAGGACTTTTATCTTATGGGATCTGTGTGTGTAAGTGGTACGAAGACGAAAAGAGAAGAAAAAGAAGATGTGATCACTATATTCCTTTATTTAATCCTTTTTGCTGCCAAATTGATCACTGATGGAGATAACCAGATAAAGTTAATCCAAAAGTATAAGTGGAAAATGAGAGAGAGAGAGAGAGAGAGAGAGAGAGAGAGAGAGAGAGAGAGAGAGACTAAGACAGAGAGAGAGAGAGAGGTTGGGGGTGGGGTGGAGTGGGGTGGGGGGAAGGAGTTGCTCGAAAATGTATTTATTGAAATCACACGCTTACTAATGGTATGAATAGCTATTTTTCTACGTTCATGTACGGTGATGACAAAACGAAACAAAACAACAACAACAACAACAACAAAACATTAACCAACCTACCAAACAAACAAAAACTCAACAGCAGCCACATGTTAAATAGCGAAAAGGTCATGTAATCATAACATTGGGTTTTCGAAAGATAGGAAAACATGTTCATAACGAGCCTATTTTCGAGAGAAAATGAAGTAAATCGGTGATTGATCAATCATACACAACTCCACGGGTACATTATTTAAATATACAGTTTTAGCTCATATTGTCCATTGTATCATGATGCTATAAAATAGCAACACAGACGTGTTTCAAAATAAATCAGGCAAACTTATAGGACCTTAACGTCTTTGCCTAGACATGTAAAGGTATACAAATCAATTTTCAAACCCGGTTATGAATTTGTTTCACAAAGTAGTACTACTGTCCTCAACTATTGACGGACATCAGTTAAGCTGGTTACATTCTGCTCAATGTGCTTGTGTTCCTCATTAGTGTATGAGTGCCTGAGTGCATGGATGGATCTCTCCTCTCTCTCTCTCTCTCTCTCTCTCTCTCTCTCTCTCTCTCTCTCTCTCTCTCTCTCTCTCTCTGTCTGTGACTGTGTGCGCGCGTGTGCGTGTGTGTGCACGCGTACTGTACATGTATATATCTGCAAAAGTCAGCGCAGAGATTTGGAATTGAAGAGAACAACCCAAAACACAGACACTTAAAGCAGAGCGTAAAATGTCTGTATCTTCTTTAACGTCACAAATAAAAGGCACAAACATACGCAAAATGATATTCCAAGAAGGCATTTGCTAGGAGAAAAGAACAAATAGAAATACACATTAGGTTAGGTCATAGGCGTAGAAGGCGGGAAATGGTTTCCGCCTTCGTGCCTCTGACGGTTCACTGACTTACGGCCAGGCCAAATAGGCTATGGAGCTACAGATTTTATCATGTTCAGTGCCCTTACGGCCAGCCAATAGGCTACAGCTTTTATAAAGTTTTCATGCTTGGGTCCATGACTCAAAACGCAGACTCAGTTGACTTTAATGAAGATAAGATTCTCTTGGACAACCAATGGAATAAGCACCAGTGTCCAAAATGTAAAAAAAGAAATGCATGAATCATACTTCAAAAACAGAGTTCAATGGACACTACTGGTAAGCAGAAAGAAAAGATACGGCCTGGAACCCAAATAAGAGCAGAAGCAGACTCATCATTTTCAGCCACCATTTTTGTGCATCTAATAATAGAAGCCACTCTTTTCTGGTCTTGCCAGACTGATGGACACATATACACATGTGGTCGAATGTAATTACGCGCATTACTCAAATACGAGTACATAATTATGATGTGCCTCTGCTTTCGTAAAATCTTCCAGTTTTAAGTAGAAAAAAGGAAAGATCCAAAGCAAGAAAGAACTCAAAAGACAAAAAGAGAAACAACAATTGAAAAATGTTAGACGTCCAACGGTCGACAGTAGCAGGCACAAATAGGATCCAATATAGAAAAGTCAGAATTGTGCTAAAGTCACTGGTGGTGTGGACTGTTTCTTTGTTAGGGGTATGTTGATGGGTTTTTAAAGAGACAAATAGTCAGACAAAGTAAATCTGTATGCAGTCAGGTATCTCTTTTTTCAATAACCATCAAAATGTGTGCAGGCATTCATGTGTGTGTGTGTGTGTGTGTGTGTGTGTGTGTGTGTGTGTGTGTGTGTGTGTGTGTGTGTGTGTGTGTGTGTGTGTGTGAGAGAGAGAGAGAGAGAGAGAGAGAGAGAGAGAGGCAGAGAGATCTCTCAGAGAGGTTGTGTGTTGAGAGAGGGAGGAAGGGAGAGGAGAGAGGGATAAGCCACATCAACTACAACTACTACCACTACTGCTACTGTTAGTCCTACAACTACTATTACGCGCGAGTTTGTGTACATGTTATGTACGTTTGTTTGAAAAGAGAGAAAGATGCAGGCAGACAGACAGACACAGACACAGACAAAAACAGAGACAGAGGCAGACGCAGAGAGAGATTGATGGAGAGATAGATAGACAGATGATATGTATATGCTTTTCTCCACTATTTCTTTGTGAGCATATCAAAATAGATAGATAGATAGATAGATAGATAGATAGATAGATAGATAGATAGATAGATAGATAGACAGACAGACAGACAGCCAGATAGACAGATAGATAGATAGACAGACATACATACAGATAGATAGATAGATAGATAGATAGATAGATAGATAGATAGATAGATAGATAGACTGATAGGTACACACCATCCCCTTGGAACAAACCAACTGAAGTAGCCATTTCTTCCAGTTGTCTGGATTTTGTGGACAGGGCGGTCTCCTCTGGGCAAAGAATGCTTGGACTCCACGCAAATACATTCACCGGATTGACACGCGTCGTAAAGGCGAACTAAAATACCTGTTGGTTGGTCACCACAAGAGCTGTGAGTTTAGACAGCCTAAGTGCTCGCCAGGGAAGCATGTTACTCGCCTGTTAGCACGCCGATATCTGCTACAGTGGGTGTAGCCTACTCCGTTTGTGGTCCACACATTGAAAGCACCGTTGAGAGCAGTTCCCAGTAGCGAAATCCGCGACTTCATTCAATGATTATGTAGCAGACGTCATTGCCTAGGTTGTTCTTCCATGCACGTTTCTCCATGAGGACGAGTAACATGTTTAGTAACTATGCAGTTAAAGGCAGAAACAATGCCAGACACACAATGCCAGGCAACGCATCGGGGGAAGGCCACACATGACTTCTTATGATGTAGGAATTATACATCAGTGATGGTTGTCTCGGCAGCAAAATGATACTTTTTTTCATGTCCAGCCATGGTAAGCATGGTGGATTGGTAGTCCTGGCAAGCACTATTGCAGCATGGTGCTGTTGAACTGAGTGTCCATCGTGATGTTTCAGTAGGGATGGCTGGCTGGGGAGGAGGGGAGGGGGAGGGGAGGTGGGAAATGGTGCTTATCTTCTCCTGTCCATAGCTCCACAGGTGGGACGATGTTAGAAAAAGTAGGTCTGATGTTGGACTGGAACGGAAGGATTGTATTGAAATCTCTCTCTCTCTCTCTCTCTCTCTCTCTCTCTCTCTCTCTCTCTCTCTCTCTCTCTCTCTCTCTCTGTGTGTGTGTGTGTGTGCGTGTGTGTGTGTGTGTGTGTGTGTGTGTGTGTGTGTGTGTGTGTGTTTGTGTGTGTGTGTGTGTGTGTGTGTGTGTGTGTGTGTGTGTGTGTGTGTGTGTGTGTGTGTGTGTGTGTGTGTGTGTGTGTGTGTGTGTGTGTGTGTGTGTGTGATTTTGTTGTTTTGATTCCCAGATAATCGATTTCTAAACAAACGCATTACCACTAGAGCCAGACCGCCCCCCTCTCCCCCAAATCTTCCATTGTGTGTATATCAAAGAGGCAATGTGTGTGTGCATGCTGCATGTCAGTGTGAATACGAGTCTCTCTCTCTCTCTCTCTCTCTCTCTCTCTCTCTCTCTCTCTCTCTCTCTCTCGTTCACTTGGTAATAATAAAAAAACAAAAAGTGGTAAGGTTATGCTGCCATTTCATTTTGCATGATCAACCATCTTAGAGCAGACAAATGTGATTCTGACAGCGAGTCATGCGAAATCACATGAACATTTACATTGCAAGGTGCCAACAAGATTCGATGTCAATGCATGCTATGAAAGAACATTCCTAGAAATCTTCTCTATGATTTTCTGAACAGTGACGCGTACACAGTCAGCAAAGGTAGACTATATGTGAATCAACATCACATTGTGCTCACCATCACCGAGTGATTCAAGCGCCAGAATTTGTTCATTCTTGCAGCATTATTTATACGGAAGAAGAGCCAAGGCAAGTCATGAGGGTGTGTGACAATATTGTTCTCTATGCAGAACTAGCCATGCCGAACTCTCTCTATCTTCTAATGCGTGTTCCAGGATAGATCAAAGATGATATTTCTTAAGCAAAGGAGGTCATACATGTCTTCCAGCGCCAACAAAAAATATATGTCTTATTCAGCAATGATCAGGAAATGACCTTTGGGAGAAAACCAGTGGAAAAGAATCATGTGACTAGTTCAAACATCCCGATTCCTAGCCGATATATTCACGCTTAATATTCTCTCGGGGAAACCATTTAAGCTTTCAATGTCTGCCCACGTGTAAGGTGCGAGCACACTTGCTGTCTAAATGATCATTAAATTCTGATCACTTTTTTCTTCTGTCTCGTCTTCTGAGCCACGTCAGAGGCATTGCACTCAGACCTCTCATTATGACACCTGTTTACAGCCAAAAAACCTGGCCTGGCCCACTTCAGTCTGGCTCCAAGATGGTGCCAGAGATTTCCAACCATGTCTGAGACTGTAGAACCATACTCTACGCTCGTCTATATTAGATATCCCAGTGTCAGCTGGGCCTGAGAGGTATGGACACCCACAGTGTTGCACTTTTAGAGACGTACCCGCAGGGTGGGTGAGACTGAGGGCTGTGGTTCAATTATTCCCAATCAAACCCATAGCAAATTTAGCTCACAGTAGGAATCGGTCAGGGTGGAAAAAAAAGAAATGGCTCAAATGGGATCAGATCCGTGGCCTCCTGGCCAGGAGTCGGCGACTGTAACCACTTTGCTACAGTGGCTGTTATAGCCATTTACAATTTCCTAGAAATCTTTACCTAAATCCTCGGTTTTGTCTGTTCAGTACTGTTAGTGCTTCCTCAACTAATGAAAATTTGAACAAAAGAGTACAAAAAACAGTTTTGTCAATGGGTGAAGAAACTGATGCTGCCATTCTTCATGCTCCTAGGACCATTACTTCCAGATCTGGGGAAAAAAAAACGGTGGACATATCCGGCCCATCAGTCTAGGGACCCCAGCACCACATTTCACAGAAAACAATCAACATCTCTAATCGTTATGAATCAACACATTGGTGGAGACACTGTACTGCTGTCGAGTCAGTCTGGTGCTGTTTAGTTTTGCCTGTATTTGTCCCAGAGTATGCAGTGCACAATGAAGTAAGCCCCGACTGAGGACAATGATTATTCATGTGCCAATTCGTGTGGAATCCCATTCCGAAGGCGCCAGCATGTCCATTCAAAAGCAGTTCACATGCACTTGTCAACATCAGCAAATTTAAGTGAGCCTCAGCTGCAAGTTTTTCATTAACTTCCTGAATAATCTTTATCACCATCACTTAATTGTGTTTTTCTGTGTCCTTCTGTGGAGTTTTTTGGTAATCCATGACTGTGTTCTAAATGAAAAATTAAGGAGTGCAAATGTAGAACACTTACGCGCTTGGTGTGATCTTCCAACACTTGTGGATCTTTTTTGGATGCGATTGCGACCGCTTTGAATGTTATGGTACTGCAACACCCTCCACGGCATTTAGCTTCCTGAGCCCCCCACTCCACCGTTTACCTCCAGATTGTAACCATCTACAGGCCATTGCCCTCTTTATGTGAGAGTTGGCAGTTATATTGAAAATGAATGTTATTCTATAGAATACGTGGGTTTGGGGCCGCCAGTTCGTGTTGCGTCTGTTGTGTGGGTGGTGTGGACAGTGTGATTTCTGTTTGTTTTCTGTCCCCTTGCTCTCGAGATTACCTTTTCCCCACATGCAGACACCTATCCAGAGAAGTGGTCCGTGATTTTTTTTTAACATTGAGTGTGATGCATTCGCAACTTATCTATGCACTATTATTGGTGGCGACTATTTAAATGCGCATGACAGATTCACAAGAACTTAAATATTTCAATGCATATCTATTGATTCTTTTCCTATGAATTGTTTTATTGAGGAAATCCACCCACTGAAAGGAATAAAATAATTAACTTGTCTGGTTACTGCCATTGGAAAACTCTGAGAAAATGAACAACACATTTCTGGGAGAAAAGCATCTTATAGAATGCATTCTACCCTTTATCATCATGCTCTGTTTAATAACTGTATTGCCTACTTTTATGAACTTGTCTTTTTTGTTGAACAATATAGGGATCTACACGCATTTCGTTCACATTTGTGGGTGATGAAAAAAAAAAGCAAACAAACATACAAACTTATAGACTTTGAATTTGTGGGTCGAAAATATTGATTTTCATATACAAGTATATTATTTCACAGCATTTCAAATTATTGAGTAAAGGACATGTTTGTTTTTCTCAGCATCCATCCATTTGAGTTGAAGTGAATTTTCTCATCCATGTCAAATTTCGCTCATGTTTATACTTACGTGTGTGATGTATGTCGAGTCCACCTTGCTTCACAGTTTGAATAGTTCTTCTGCTTAACTTGTAATTCTTATCATTCCAAATTTTGTACACAGTTCTAGATGGCTTGAAAAGAAGTAAGGGGTGCGGAAAATCTGGCAGTAGTATGATACCTTCATACCCGAAATGCGCTAACTGCAAAATAAGAAACGTATCGAAAGTGGTCGTAAATACCAGCCGCCGTGGCGAAGTGGTTAACGTCGCGGACTCTCGGCTGGGAGGTCGTGGGTTCGAATTACAATAAGTTTGAATAACATGAAAGATCTGTAACGATCAATGTTTGGGTGCATTGTTACAGACCAGTCACCTATGGCATTCATAAATAATACTTCAAAGCGCAACTGGATGTTCTTGAACTCTTGAACATCAATTGGAAAGGAAAACAACAATTACCCACTTCTGATGGCAAAATGGACCCATCACGCCTAATCAGGGCTATACAGTCCATGAACAAACCAAGACATATAAATAAACTTCTGTCTAGAAATTACCTTCATACCCGAAATGCGCTAACTGCAAAATAAGAAATCCACTTAATGGATGCGTTTCTGAGAGTGTTGCTCAAATTTTTTCTGACCACACTGCAGGTGCCTGTATCTCTCGATCCCGGTTGACACGCCGGGATATATTATGAAAGGAAGCGTAGAGTACAGCCCTGTCATGTAGTCTCAGACCGAAATGGAAATCCCGTAGCATCATCTTAATCATCCTCATTCTCTCATCGATCAGCAAAAAAAAAAAATGTCCCAAGTTCTGTGGCCCTTCATGCCCTGCTCTCATGGTGACCTCAGTTTCGATGTCCTCTCCATGTCTGTGGCCTTGGTTTGGTTCCGTCGGGGTCACCGGTTCGGCGAGTCCATGGGGGCTGTCGTTGGACGGACGTGGTGTGGCGCCCTCCGGAGGGAGAGCTCACTCATGCCGGCTCCGCGACTAAGCAATTATTGTCGTCAGTAGGGGGCTTAGTAGGTGGTGTCCTGCGTATGTTAGATCAGAACAGGCGCCACTGAACACCACCGAAGTGACTCGGCAGCAGTGCAGTGTCTCCTCCGGTGGGTTGCCTCTTGACGACTTGACATTGACTGCTGCCCTGTGGATTGCCGGTGCCGGGGCTGCGGCGGGGGCACAGGTGTCTGCAGTGAGTCTGTGCCAGTACAAGTAATGTGGGTGGGCAGTGTTCAGCATAGCATTGACGGCATAAATGTCAGCGCCATCAGTGTGTATCCAGGTCCGTGTTGTAACTTGCTTTTTTACCTGGTGTATTACGTTTCTTTCGTTTGCCCTTTGAAGTACTGGATTTCCTTAGTTGTGATTTTAATCCTGAGCAAAAGTCATGGCACTTGTTACTCCCCCTTCGGTCTTTCTTTGTTCGTTTGTTTTGCAGTGTAGTGTGAAGGTTTTCAGTCTAAAAGGATTTCATGCCAACAAGCAAGATTTTATTTCCCAGTTCCTGGACTTCATGGCGCTTTTAAGCTCTTCGGCGCGCGTCATACGAAGGATTCAAGTACGATGCGTCTATAACCAGGAAAGAAAAAAGGCAAATCATCATAACTAGCATTGTCCCCTAACCTCTGGCACTTTCATCACAAAGCAGATTTATCATTGAATTACCTGCAACAAAATATTCCCAGTGAGGTAGTAAAAGAGCAGTATTTGAAGTTCTTTGGTTATCTATTTTCCATTCCTTTATTTGTTTAGCTTCACTGAAGTCTCTTGAATTGTAACCTCCAGCCACAAGTGAATTGACTGCCAGTGTGGACACTCTGCCATGCAGATCATGAAACTGGACATGATTGAGCTTGTCAACATTCAAAACACCACTTGTTATTGCTGATTTATGTCCTTCAGTTCTGCTTAGGATTTCATGGCTTCATATGGACATTCATCCATTTGCCTGTTGGTGTTTTTTTCATGCAGCATCCATTGGAGCTGCGTCTCTTTGTTGAATTGATTGCGCGTCTGGTAATGAAGTGATTTAGAAACAAAATGGGCCCGCAGACAGGGGGAGCTGCTTTGCAAAGAAGTAGAGTGATCCAGACGGTTGAGCTCACAAGCCCAATGGTTCCGCCAACTACAAGACCAGGGTGAAAGACGTTGCTCCTTAGTTCATGCCCATGTCACTGTTTTAATGCGCTGTCCTAGCGTTGTTTGTGTCATGCATTTACACATAACATCGAAACAGGTTTAATCAAAAACAGCATTTAAATCACACACACACACACACACACACACACACACACACACACACACACACACACAAGCGCGCGCGCGCGCGCGCGCGCGCACTGACATGCATGTGCGCATTTATACAGCACGCATGCACGCACGCACCAACACAGATAGATATGTTAACGATTTATACAGGAAATTAAAGAAAAATGGCCAGAAGAAAAACAAAGAAAGTGAAACATGTAAAATGGAAATGTACCTCTACAACCACTTTATAGAAATATAAAGACAAACGAGAAAGGTGAAAGAAGAGAAAGTTCAAATGGAAATCTACTTTATAGCTGAAAAAAAAGAGCTGATGGCAATATGGATCCGTTCATTACATTTCAGGTATTCGCATTTTTCCTATGATGTATCGACAAATCTAAATCTTCATATGCAACAAATTGAGAAAGTCGTGCACGAGGTAACTAGACCTGTAGTCAGGCCATAATGTACATATGTAACGTCAATATGAATGTACGTAAGCTACAGTCAATTTCCCAAAGCAGACAGTCGCTTCTTGCCTTCACCGTTGCATTCAGCCACATCGATTTCATTGACAATGTATGCAAAGACAGAAACATGAAATCGAACGAAAAAGTGAGCACATCTGTTTTGTCAATTTTCCGTACGTATATCCAAACCTAAATAGTATGAATATACCTTGGTCCATAAAGCCACGTTTGACTTATGACTGGAATGAAACAGAAGTTTATAATTAAACAAAGTCAATAAGAGATTAGGACTGTAATTAAACCTACAATTGAAGGAACTGCCAGTCTTACGGAAATGATATCGACCTCACTCATTGCTCTTTGTATTCATGCTCCAGTTAAGCGTCTTTACTTCACTTTAAATGATAAAAGACTGACTTGTGTGTGTTTGTGCAAATATGGAGTGGGGGAGAGAGAAAGGGAACTGTTAGCTAGCTGCTCTGTAAGTTGCTGGAATGGTGCTCGGTACTTATCCTTGGAATTTATTGTTTCATTGTATTTAGTCCCTTGCGGATTCATTCCAAGAACTGGCCCTCAGCACTTGTGTCTTAAGAGGTTATCTTTTTTATATTTTCTACTTTTCACAAGAAAATGTAGCTTGTTTTGATCTTTCATGATTTTCTTTTGCTTCTTAGGTGGCACCTTTAGTTAGTTAGTTTTTTTGAAAACTCAACAAACATACTATGGTATTGCACACCAGCCTTTTTCTGGTATAGCATTCTTCTTAAAACCGAAAAGGCAGAGGAGTCAATTACCACTTTCCGCGGTCACTGAAGATGAAACAATCAGGTTTCGAAATACCGGTATCTGACCAGGAGTTATATGAGTGAGCTTTCTCCTCATTGGAGATGGTCTCCCGCTTTGGAGACTATAAGCTTGCTGAAGGTTCATTTTGAGAGCATTCATTTATTCCCCATTCACCCACTCAAGCACATACTGTTAGTTAGGCAGAATCATCTACCACTGCAGATATGAAGGCTTATCACCCCCTATTTCTATAATCTGAGACATAAGAGCAAGCTTTGTTTTTATAATTCTATATATATATATATATATAAGGATAAGTACCGAGTAATTCTATATATATATATATATATTTGTTAAAAATAGGGTGATAAAAGGAAATTTTAAAACACACCAACAGATCTGTTTCGAGCCAGCGCTCTCGTCAGGATGGTTTTTGGGGCGACTACTGCCGGTGTTATATGGCCTGATGTCACTGTTTGCACGTGCGGATTGGGTGCACGTATTGTTCGTTTTTTTGGGGTTGTTTGCAGTTCAGGGTGCGTTTGCTGACAACGATTTCCATTTGTGCCTGCAGTTGTTTACTATTTTACCATTTTTTCTGTTGAACATAGGTTGCATCTTTTTGAAATATTGTTGTATGGTGATGCCCTTTTTATGATTTTCCAGGATATGTTATAGTTTTTTTTTTTTGTCTTTAAGTCTCCAAATATATTTGCTCAGTTCTGTTTTGTTTTTTTGTTTTTTTTTCTTTGTTGAATGACTGTTTATGGTTTGCGTATCTGGTTTTGAAGTGATTTTCAGTGATCCCTATGTATGTTTCTTTTTCATTTTCTGATGTCACAGTGGCTTGGTATACAATGTTGTTATAGAGGCATTTGTTGCTAAGGGACACTTTTCTTTTTTAGCGCAATTGCAGGATTTCCTTTCTTCACCCTTCTTTGCTGTGTTGCTTTTCATTTTGTTGGATGAATCAATTATATTTTTAAGGTTAGGCATGCATGAATATGATAGTTTGATGGTGTTCTTGTTGAATATTTTTGGACAATTTGTGTTCTTTTGGGAAGGATGCTGTCAAATTTTGAAAAATTCTTTTTCCTACGTTTGTTTTTACTCGTCCATCATATGGAGGGTTGTACCATGTGATTTTTTTCCTTTTCCTTTTTTTTTTGTTTTTGTTCATGTTGTTATCTGGGTTGTATTGTTTGTAGCTGTAACCACTTTTTTGCAATGCCTCTTGGTATTCTGCTGCTGCATTGTTGAATACTCTTTCATTATGTGACAGATTAGATATCTCTTGTTTATGCCATTGGGTATGGTTTTTAGTATAGATGGTGGGGTGGTTGCTATTGATGTTTACATAAATGGGTGTGTCATTAGGTTTCTTGTATGGTTTATATATGTGGTTGTTGAGGTCAAGTGTTATGTCTAAGTAGTTCACTACCTTTTTTTGTTTGCTTCGATGGTGATTTTTAAGTTATGGTTTTGGAAAATTTTGCATAGTTCTTTTTTCTTGTTTTCAATGGTTCTTGGATTATTGTTTTAGCGCGGCGAGGCCGTCGTCTCTGTACAGTCCGACTTGCTTTCCGAGTTGCTTTTGGATGTTGGATAGTATAAACAGTCCGACTAGTTCACATGTTTCGGCACCGTCATACGATCCATGGTCACATCAAATGTTGCTGAATTTGAAAAATTTGAAAGAAAAACACATACTGACACCTAACCAGATACGCTATATCTTATTTAGCATTCGGATGTTGCAATCACAGAATACCTATCGATGTAGTAAAACTTA
>JADBJO010024713.1:20000-24787 GCA_016801955.1 Conus betulinus
AACGAGCCTAATTTCGAGAAAAAATAAAGTAAATCGGTGATTGATCAATCATACGCAACTCTACGGGTACATTATTTAAATACACAGTTTTTAGCTCATATTGTCCATTGTACCATGATGCTATGAAATAGCAACACAGGCCTTTTCTTAAATAAACCAGGCAAAGTTATAGGACCTTAAATACTTTGCCTAGACATGTAAGGGTATACAAATCAATTTTCAACCCGGTTATGCATTTTATTTTACAAAGTAGTACTAATGTCCTCAACTATTCACGGACATCGATTAAGCTGGTTAAATTCTGCTCAATGTGTCCTCTTCTCTCTCTCTCTCTCTCTCTCTCTCTCTCTCTCTCTCTCTCTCTTTCGCTCCTTCTCTGGGGGGGGGGGGGGGGGGGGGGGGTGCGCACGCGTGCATGTGGGTGTGCACGCGTACATGTACATGTATACATCTGCAAAAGTCAGTGCGGTGATTTGGAATTGAAGAGAACAATCCAAAACACAGACACTTAAAGCAGAGCGTAAAGCGCCGGTATCTTCTTTAACGTCACAAATAAAAGTCTTAAAACAGATGCAAAATGATATTCCCGGAAGGCATTTGCTAGGAGAAAAGAAAAAGAGAAATACACAATAGGTCAGGTCATAGGCGGTAGAAGGCGGGAGATGGTTTCCGCCTTCGTGCCTCTGACGGTTCACTGACCTTACGGCCAGGTCAATAGGCTATGGAGCTACAGATTTTATCATGTTCACTGCCCTTACGGGCAGGTCAACAGGCTACAGGCTACAACAGGCTACAGTTTTCATGCTTGGGTCCATGACTCAAAACACAGACTCAGTTGACTTTACTGAAGATAAGAATCTGTAGGACAGCCAATGGAATAAGCACCAGTGTCCAAAATATAAAAAGAAATGCACAAATCATACTTCAACAATACAGTTCAATGGACACTACTGGTGAGCAGAAAGAAAATGTACGGCCTGGTACCCCAAATAAGAGCAGTAGCAGACTCATCATTTTCAGCCACCATTTTGTGCATCTCATGATAGAAGCCACTCTTTTCTGGTCTTGCCAGACTGATGGACACACATACACATGTGGTCAAATGTATTTACGCGTATAACTCAGATACAATTACATAATTATGACGTACCTCCACTTTCATAATATTTTCCAGTTTTTAAGAAAAAAAGGAAAGAACCAAAACAAGAAGGAACTCAAGAGACACAAAGAGAACACACATTTGAAAAATATTACACGTCCAACGGTCAACAATAGCAGGCACGAATAGGATCAAATATAGAAAAGTCAGAATTGTGCTTAAGTCACTGTGGGTGTCGATTGTTTCTTTATTGGGGTATGTTGATGGGTTTAGAGAGACAAATAATCAGGCAACGTAAATCTGTATGCAGTCAGGTATCTCTTTTTCAATACACCATCAAAACGTGTGTGGGCATTCATATGTGTGTGTGTGTGTGTGTGTGTGTGTGTGTGTGTGTGTGTGTGTGTGTGTGTGTGTGAGAGAGAGAGAGAGAGAGAGAGAGAGAGAGAGAGGGGGTGAGACAGAAAGACAGAGATCTGTCAGAGAGGTTGTGTGTTGAGAGAGAGGGAGGAAGGGAGAGGAAAGAGGGATAAGCCACAACACCTACTACAACTACTACCACCACTGCTACTACTACTACTACTACTACTGCTGCTGTTACTGTGTGTACATGTTATGTACGTTTGTTTAAAAAGAGAGAAAGATGCAGTCAGACAGACAGACACAGACACAGACGCAGACACAGACATTGACACAGACAAAGACAGAGACAGAGGCAGACGCAGAGAGAGATCGATGGAGAGATAGATAGACAGATGCTATGTAAATGTTTTTCTCCACTATTTCTTTGTGAATATCAAATAGATAGATAGATAGATAGATAGATAGATAGATAGATAGATAGATAGATAGATAGATAGACAGACTGATAGGTACACACCATCTGCTTGGAACGAACCAACTGAAGTAGCCATTTCTTCCAGTTGTCTGGATTTTGTGGACAAGGCGGTCGCCCCTGGGCAAAGAATGCTTGGACTCCACGCAAATACATTCACCGGATTGACACGCGTTGTAAAGAGTGACTAAGATACCTGTTAGTCGGTCACCACAAGATCCAGGGGAGCATGTTACTCGCCTGTTAGCACGCCAGATATCTGTAGCCTTCTCCGTTTGCGGTCCACAAATTGAAAGCACCGTTGAGAGCAGTTCCGAGTAGCGGAATCCACGATTTCATTCAATGACTATGTAGCAGCCGTCATTGTCTAGGTTGTTTTTTCCATGCACGTTTCTCCATGAGGACGAGTAACATGTTAGTAACTATGCAGTTTAAAGTCAGAAACAATGCCAGACACAATGCCAGACAAAACATCGGTGGAAGGCCACACAGGACTTCTTATGATGTAGGAATTGTACATCAGTGATGGATGTCTCGGCAGCAAAATGATACTTTTTTTCATGTCCAGCCATGGTAAGCATGGTGGCTTGGTAGTCCTGGCAAGCATTATTGCAGCATGGTGCTGTCGGACTGAGTGTCCTTCGTGGTGTTTCAGTAGGGATAGATGGGTGGCTGGAGGGGGTGGTGACATTCTTCTTGCAGCTCGTCTTTGGCAGCAGTTGTTGGACTACTTACGCATGCTTTTGACCCGTCTCAGGTTGTTTGGGTTGACAGCTCGTCCGTCAAAAGTGCTGGCTGGTTTTCAGGAGTTGGAGTTTTTGGGACATATGATTTCCGTTGGTCATGTTAGTCCGGAAGTCAAGAAAGTGCAAAAGATTTTGTCTGTGGATAAGCCAACTACGAAGAAGCAGGTTCGCTCTTTGTTGGGTCTCCTTAATCTTTTAAAATCCCATGGGGGTTCTTACTCTGGCATCAATCAAAGCTTATATATTTTCATAATCTGTCTTTCAGCTGGTGCAACCAATCAAGCACGCTTCTTTTTGAAAGCTCAATATTGATTTTGCAGGTTTACTCACTGCAAGTGTCCACACACACTCTCTGTGGTGTCCGGAACTGGCTTCCTCTGTGCGGGGATCCCATACTGCCCATTACATATCACAACTACTGGTCGGCGACAAAACTTTTGCCCAACCTGGATCTTCCCGCGGATCGGAGCTTGGCCCGGGAACGCGCGCAGCCCCCGGCCATCCACCTTAGTGCCCGATCTCCAGTCTCTTTCTTTCCTCTACCGCACGGGGAGTCGGCCCAGCTATAACAAACCAGATAAACACGAGTTCAAAACACTGCCAGCCAGTTAGCAGTCATGTTACACTTTAACATTTTTGAACTCTTCATTTTTTTCAAACATAGTTTCGGTTCCGACAATAAACCGTTGAAAACAAAATGGAGAATCATCTAGATTCTCACAATATAAAATTAGATACTTACGGCTTGAGTACCGGTCAATCAACTACAATTCACATACTTCTGTATGTGTTAGCCTCTGCCTTTATCAATGGGCACAGTCCGCCTCTTCTTCATCTAAATCATCTGTTCCATTCTCAGAGTGCGCACCGATACAGGTCAACGCCTGTTTATATTCAAATCGCGTGAACAGTGTTAAAAATTTCACTCAAACCCTGGGCCACGTTCAGTCAATACGCTCCCTTGTGTCACACGACTAACCTATAGTGTAACGCACGAATCAATAATCTTTTTGTTAATCTGTACTGTCTCATGTAATCGCGTAGCATACGAAATATCGCTCCGCATTACATGACACCCCCCTTCCCGGGTAAGATTTTTCCACCGGAGAAATCTTGCAAAAGGATACCCCACAGAGGAACCCCAAACCAGAAGTACTATATATATACATATCAAATGCACAAAGTATATTCATCAAAGGAATCAACACTTTTTATCCATGGATCACCTCAATATCTCCAAAATACATAATCCACATCTTAAGCACAACACTTGCATGATCCATACACTTCCTGCCGAAACCCAACAGAATATGCAAGATGAAACCATTAAGAACTGCACTATATGCATAGATGAAACTCAATAGCATGAGACACACACGTTAAAATCACCAATCATGGTTCAAAATTATCTACATGACCATGAACATCACACAGCAGCCAATCTGCAATGGTCATTTACAATGACACTACACCAAATCATTTTTCACCCATGAACGCAAGTAAGAGAAATACAGACAATTTGACCACAAAATGATACAGCAATAATGTATATACACAATTCTTAGACTTGTATCTTGTGTAGACCATACTCACTCAAACTTGTAGCTAACTGTAGCTTACAAGACAGGAATGAATAAGCAATGATCAATCACAAATACAAAATACAGCATCAGCAGACCATAAAACACATGGTATAGCACACTACTCTGGACAACAAATCTGCGAAAATATTAGATGTCCCAGAGATAGGCTCAACAGTGAAACAGTACTCTTGAATGCTTAATGCCCATCTTAACAGGCGATTATTTTTTTTTATTTTGACGCTTTCAAAAAATGTCAACGGTCTGTGGTCAGTTTGCAAAACAAAAGGTCTCCCTGATAAAAACCTAGCAAACTTGTCCAGTCCCCAGACCAAAGCAAGACACTCCCTTTCAATAGTCGAGTATCTCTCTTGCACCACAGAAAACTTTTTGCTAGCGTATTGCACTGGATGTAAAAGTCCTGACTTTTCCTGTAGCAAACATGCACCCATGCCCTTACTGCTAGCATCTGTACGTAAGACAAAATCTTCATCCAAGTTAGGAAGAAGTAACACAGGAAATGAATT
>JADBJO010024714.1:0-5000 GCA_016801955.1 Conus betulinus
GCTGCTTTAGAGCAGCTTTAAACCGTTGACAAAAAGATCTTGGTTTCAAAGCGAGATACCCCAGGCGGAAAGTTAACAAGAGAGAGAGAGAGAGAGAGAGAGAGAGAGAGAGAGAGAGAGAGAGAGAGAGAGAGAGAGAGAGAGAATTCCTGTACCGTCACACACAAAAGATAATCAAACTACAAAAACAAACACAACGCGTTTCGACATCTTTGGCCTTCTTTATGGGAGAAGTGACTGTGTGTTCGTCTTTCGTTTTCTTTGTCTCCCATGTTGTTTTTTTTTCTGCCCTAAAGAAGACCAAAGAGGTCGAAACGCGTCGTATTTGCTGTACTTTTTGTATGTTCGTTTCTTTGGCGGCACAGTAATTGTCTTTCTTTTAATGATTTATAATGAAATTTCGTCTTCTCGATGTTATTATCACTTTTTTCTGTCTTTAACACGCTATAGAGTGTACACCAAAGTGAATATGAACATTCTCAAGCAGAACAGGTGAACACTATCACTGGTTTGATGAAAATGTTGAAAATATGTAAAGGAAACAGCGATGAATTAAATAAGATCATTGGTGCAATGTTTTAAAATGGCGACCACCTACTATCAGACTTCTCGGTATTGTTGTTCATGCTTTACTTGAACGTGAAATATTTCCAACTGACTGGTCAAATTGATTGTTTTTCCGAGTCCACAGAAAGGTGATGTTAACATTGTTGATGTTTACAGAGGTGTCAGTTGAACAGTTGTTATCAGCAAGGTTGTGTACACATACATTTTGAATAAGACTTTCAAGCTGAGCTAACAGGGAAGGAAGAATACCTGGACAGGCTAAATGAAGGGGCAGAAAATGACACAGTAGATCATCCATTTATACCTAACACTTTTTTTTGTTTTGTTTTTTTTTGTTTTTTTTGCTCTCCCAACCTCTGCGCCACCTCAGAGGCAATGTACCCACGCCGCTCATTCCGACACCCCGTCCACAGCCACAGCCCGGTCGGCCCCCGCCGCAACCCCGGCACCAGCAATCCACAGGGAGCAGTCAATGTCAAGTCGCCAAGAGGCAACCCACCGGAGGAGATACTGCACTGCTGCCGAGTCACTTCGGTGGTGTTCAGTGGTGCCTGTTCTGATCTAACATACGCAGGACACCACCTACTAAGCCCCCTACTGACGACAATAATTGCTTAGTCGCGGAGCCGGCATGAGTGAGCTCTCCCTCCGGAGGGCGCCACCACGTCCGTCCAACGACAGCCCCCATAGACTCGCCGATACCGGCGAGCCCGACGGAACCAAACCAAGGCCATAGACATGGGAGAGGACATCGAAGTTGAGGTCACCATGAGGGCAGGGCATGAAGGGCCACAGAATTTGAGACTTTTCTTTTTAATGCTCATCGATGAGAATGAGGATGATTAAGATGATGCTACAGATTTCCATTTCGGTCTGAGACTACATGACAGGGCTGTACTCTACTACGCTTCCTTTCATAATATATCTCGGCGTCAACCAGGCCCGAGAGATACAGGCACCTGCAGCGTTGGTCAGGAAATTTGAGCAACACCCTCACAAACGCATCCATTAAGTGGATGAAACTCGACTGTGTGGTCCCAGTCTTCCCAACTGAGTCCGCAGCAAACTCAACTCTGGGTCGGAGCCGGTCGGGGCAGAAAAAAAACCCACATGATTCTTATAGGATTCGAACCCATGACCTCCCAGCCGGGAGTCAGCGACGCTAACCACTTCGCCACGGTGGCTGCTTATATGTACCTAACACTGCATTGCGGAAAACAAGTGGAAGAAATGATGAGAGACATGCCAAAACATAGTTACGGCTAATGTAGTCGCATTGCTATGAAACGTCCAAGGTTAAGGTTGTTGTAGCTGCATTGAGGGCCAATAGTCCTAGTCATGGCTGATATTATGGCCGCGTCGCAGCGAAACATGCACAGTCACAGCTGAAGAGCTGCATTGTGTAACAGAAACAAGTCAACGAACAAAACAAGAGGGACCTCAAATAGCTACTCCTGGTACTCTTTAGTGGTAATCTTTAGTGATGTAACGCTGATGAACATGGTAAGAGATAACCCAAATGAAAAGCAAAATTCTGCCATGACAGTTGTAAAAGGCACTGAAAAGTGGTCTGCCATCTTACAAGTTTTTTTTTTGGTTTGTTTGTTTGTTTTGTTTTTTTTTTTTTTGAGCAGCAAGACACCCACACACCAAATATTGCCGTCCAATTCCCCCTTGTCTAGAGTCCAGTGTAAACATCACTGCCCTAGATACTTATTTATTTTTTTGCATTCAGTCTTTACCTTGTATTTTGTTGCATGCTGAGATCAAGGCTCCTCTGAGTGATTTGTAGAACTTGAATTGCACCTGGTGTGAAAGATGCACGCCGTCACTCAGGAATAAGTGTCTTTTGGATCGTCTAGGAGAAAAGCTCTCGTAGTGGTTCCATGTGGAGATGTATGGGATTCCTTCAAATGCCGCGTGTTGCCGTTGGAGTACTTGTTGCGCCCATGTGTTGTATTCTGTTTCTTCTTGTTTTGATAAGAACCACCATTTCCCGCATCGTTCAGCCTTGAATCTTGGCAACAACTGACCAACCATGACATGTTCCACTCCGAATCTGCCTTTTAGTAAAGCGGCCAAGGCCAACATATCTATAGCTAAATCCTCGTGTGTTGTTCCAAGCCTGTAATCGTTGCCTCCTATCTGAAGAAGAAAGATGATGTTAGGTTGGCGTTTAAGACTATTCATTATGCCTGGGAGTGTTTTATTATCGCGCAGAAGACCGTGTACCGTGAGTCCGGCTCTGCCTACCATCTCCACAGAGCAAGTGTCTTGCAACTTAATATTTGCTTTCAAACGCACATCATCTGCATCATAAATATGCTCAGCACAAACGTTTTGATGATGGAATGACCTAGTACCAAAACATGAGGCATGTTAGGCAGTGTATAGGCCCCGATGGATGCGGATCTTACCTTGCAATTTTTTCGTGGAACAGAGAGTGCGTCTTCACTGCTAGCGTGTTACTCGAAAAAGGAAGTGCTTTTACGCATGCCTGACATACGTCGAAAAGGGAAGTACTTTTGCGCATGCCTGACATGTGTTAAGACTTTTGTCTTACCGGAAAATACCGAAATAATCGCACTCTGCCTAAAAATTCCCTTATGTCCCATAAGAACTTATCTTACGTTCCGTCTTTACATTTCGAAAAGTATTTGACTCACTTAACACACAGATAATCTATGAAGTATATTTAAGGAAAATGGAGACCACAGGTACGTAGACTTCTTTCAGTGTCCATGAGGTGTTAAACAAGGCAAACTTATTTTGTGTCCATGCCTTACAGATGAATTTGCTGTGGGACTGTCTGAAAGAGACGATATGGCGATCAAATCATTCCAGTAGCTGTGGAGATAGTTGTAGTGCTAATTGAAGCTGATGCCATTTTGTTAGCAGAGACAGAAGTCGGGCCGTAAACATAGTTGCATTCATTAAAAGAAGAAGCAGAAATGCTTAACTTGATTGTAAGTGGAAAGAGAGAAATGGTGGTATGCAAATTCTGAAGTAACGGTGATAAACTCTTACGGACATCTACGGATAGTTTTTGTTTTTGCTACGAATCAAGTTTACATATAGAGGGCGGTGAGGTGTGTGTGTGTGTGTGTGTGTGTGTGTGTGTGTGTGTGTGTGTGTGTGTGTGTGTGTGTGTGTGTGCGCGCGCGTGCGTGCGTGCGTGCGTGCGTGCGTGCGTGTGTGTGTGTGTGTGTGTGTGTGTGTGTGTGTGTGTGTGTGTGTGTGTGTGTGTGTGTGTGTGTGTGTGTGTGAGACAAAAAAGAAGAAGAAGAAGAAGAAGAGAGAGAGAGAGAAGAGAGAGAGAGAGAGAGAGAGAGAGAGAGAGAGAGAGAGAGAGAGAGAGAGAGAGGGGGGGGGGGGGGGGATGGCAGGCAGGAACAAGTCAGAAAGTCATGCGTAAACAATTGTAATCTTAAAAACCATGCGAAAACTACCTTCGTGTGATTTGGCATATTGTTTCTAAGGTATGGACTGTTTTTTGTTTGTTTGTTTTTGTTTGTTTGTTTGTTTGTTTTTAATTGCTGTCCCATCTTCTGTGCTACCTCAATGGCACCGCACCCACGCCATCCTATCACTTCTCCATCCACAGCAAACGCCCGGCCCGGCCCGCCACAGCCCCAGCATCAGCAACCCATAGGGAGCAGCTGATGTCAAGTCATCAAGAGGCTACCCACCGGAGAAGACACTGCGCTGCTGTCGAGTCACTTCGGTGTCCAGTGGTGCCTGGTCGTATCCAGCATACGCGAGATTCCCGCATATACTAAGCCCCCTACTGACGACAATAGTTGCTCAATCGCACAGCCGGCGTGTATGAGCTCTCCCTCCGGAGGGCGTCGCATCCATCCAAATAACAGCCTTTATGAATTTGGCAGTACCGGTGACCCTGACAAGATCAAACCAAGTCCACAGACGTGGAGAGGTTATCAAAACTGAGGGCACCGTGAGAGCAGGGCACGAATGGACTTTTTTTTAAATGTTGACTGATGAGGATGTAGATGATGGAGATGCTGCTAGGGAGTTCTGTTCCAAACTGAGACTGCATGATAGGGTTTGAACTCTGCGCTTACTTTCCATAACATATCCCGACATCAACCAGGCCCGAGAGATACAGACACCTGCAGTGTTGGTCAGGGAAGTGGAGCAACACTCTCAGAGACGCATTCACGTAGTGGATGAAACTCGACTGTGTGATTCCAGTCTTCCCAGCTGGAGCCCGAAGCCGACTGGAAGCCGACTGGGGCAGAAAAATCCCACAAATAGGCCTGAATGGCTCTGATGGGAATCGAACCCACGGGAAGTCCATGACACTAACCACTTCACCATGGTGGCTGGTGGTTTGGACAATGTTATTATATGCGTCTGAATTATAAGAAGTTTCCATTAGAACGATCACATGAAAGTACTTGTTTTAGCCGTGA
>JADBJO010024714.1:10000-12500 GCA_016801955.1 Conus betulinus
TGCAAATCCCAAACGGACTACGAACATGGACCAAATGGAATATCCATGTGTCTGTGGAAAGCGTTTCGCTACCACCCGTGGCATGAAGATCCACAGAACAAAGATGGATGTGTGAAGACTCATCTGAATGAGCAGCAGCGCACTGCATCAGCAGATAAGACGTCGGAAGACCAAGGCCAGGATTTAAACCACAGTGCCGAGGACATCCACGCTGTTGGTTCGGATGAAGAATTTGCACAGGCCCTCGATGCCAGGCGCCTGAAACTCAACCTGCCACGAGCAAACGAGACTGAAGATTGGGAGAAACTGGATACAAAAATCGTCCAAAGACTCGATGCACTGATAGGGAAAAGCACCCTGGAACACAAACTAGCCACATATGGGGACATTGTGTATGCCACATGTAGAGACGCCTATGGAGCAAAACTACCCAAAGAAAAAACACCTCCAAAGAAATCCAGACGCCAAGAAGAGATGGACAAGATCAGGGTCCAAAAGAAAAAACCTTAAGAAGCAAATGAAGACTGCTCTGCCAGCTGAAAAACAAGGCTTGGAAAAACTCTGGGAAGACCTGAAAGCAAAACACAGCGCCCTCAGCAAAGCAGAATCTGCGAGGAAGAGGAAAAGCAAAAAGAAGAAGACGCAAGAGCGTTTCTTCAGAGACCCCTTCCAGTTTGCCAGAACTCTGTTCGAGCAGCCGAAATCTGGGACCCTAAGTGTGGACAAAGGAGTTCTTGAGCAGCATCTGAGAAAAACATACTCTGACTCACAGAGCAAAGCACCACTCGACATTCAAGGTCTGGTGTGGCCAACCAACCCTGAGGAACAGTTCAATGACAAGCCTCCAACGTTGGCGGAAATCAAGAAGGTGGTCGACAAAGCCAGAGCCAAATCATCACCAGGGCCAAACGGAATACCTTACCAGCTGTACAAGAAATGTCCCAAGGTGCTGGAGTGGCTCCACAGGCTGCTGCGATCAGCTTGGAGAAATCAGAAGATCAGCGGCCAGTGGATGACGGCAGATGGTGTGTACATCCCCAAAGAGCAAAACTCAAGTGACATCAGCCAGTTCAGGCCAATATCACTACTACTGAACGTCGAAGGGAAAATCTTCTTCTCTGTCATGGCAGCAAGGCTGACCAAGTACCTCATGGAAAACAAGTACTTGGGGATGTGTCAGTTCAGAAAGGTGGCATTCCAGGCGTGGCTGGCTGTGTAGAACACGCCACAATGATCTGGGACGCAATCCAAAGAGCAAAAACAGAAAAGAGAGACCTGGACGTAGTGTGGCTCGACCTGGCAAACGCATATGGATCTGTACCCCATGAGATGATACAGTTGGCTCTTAAGATGTACCATGTGCCAAAGAACATCCGCGACATGCTCAAGAAGTACTTCAATGGCTTCTCAATGCGGTTCTCTACCAAGGAGTACACAACAGATTGGATCAACTTGGAAGTGGGCATTGCAATGGGCTGTGCCATTTCCCCAATACTGTTCGTGTTGGCAATGGAAGTCATCTTGAAAGCAGCAACAAGCAACGCAAGACAAACAGACCTTGGCGATGGATACAAGATGCCCCTCTCAAGGCCTTCATGGATGACACTACAGTGATTTCATCCAGAGAAGACGAGACACGTCACGTGCTGGAGAGGCTGGACGACATAGTTGCCTCATCCAGAATGAAGTTCAAGCCAAAGAAATCACGGAGTCTCTCACTGAGGAAAGGAAAAGTGGCCGAATCTGTGGTCTTCAGTGTTGCCAACCAGACCATTCCAACAGTAACAGAAGAGCCAGTCAAGAGCCTTGGAAGATGGTATGTATGATGATACGCTGAAAGACACACGAAGAGCAAAAGAGAAACCAAACAGATGTCGGAAGAAGGCTTGGAGACCATTGACCAGTGTGGGCTCCCTGGCAAATACAAGGTCTGGTGTCTGCAGTTCATGCTGATACCAAAGCTCCTATGGCCTCTGATGATATACGACATCTGCACCAGCATAGTGGAGGCAATGGAATCCAAAATCAACAAGTTCACAAGGAAATGGCTTGGTGTCCCACCCTGTCTGACTGACATAGCGCTATACTGTCGCCAAGCAAAGCTGAAACTACCACTGAAATCCATCCTGGAGGAATAAAGCAGGGAAGATCAGACTTCAAAGCATGCTGGAGGACTCAGGAGACAAGGTGGTTGAAGCAATCAAGCCCCAGCTGAAGACAGGCAGAAAATGGAAAGTTCAAGAGGCGATGGATTCTGCAAAAGAAAGTCTCAAGATCAGAGAAATAACAGGACACACACAGACCAACAGACAAGGACTGGGGGTGACCAAAACTGAATGGTGGTCAAAGGCCAAAGGAAAAGCCAAAAGAGACATGATGATTCAGGAGATGAGAAAAGAAGAAGACCAACAAAGACTCCAAAAAGCAGTCCAGCAGAGCCAGCAAGGGCAATGGACAACGTGGGAGAATGCACTCCAAAGAAGTCTCACTTGGAATGACA
>JADBJO010024714.1:17500-20000 GCA_016801955.1 Conus betulinus
TGCCGTTTTTCACCACGCGAGCCATCATGCTGTCATGGAAGGATCGTATAATCTTGACACACTTCAGTGGGCAGCAAAGTGTGGACAATATAGCCCACAGACCCTCGCGACTGACTGTATCGAAAGCCTTTGTCAGATCACAAAGAGGATTTAGAGGTTCTGATTCTGTTCCTGGCACTTCCCTTGCAGCTGGCGAACAGCGAAGATCATGCCAGTTTGTCCCCCTGTTGCTCCTGAAGCCACACTGGCTCTCGGAGACGATATCGTCCAGCAAGTGGTGTATGATGCGATTCAGGATGACACGGGCCATAATCTTTCCTGCTATGCTCAACAGTGAGATTGATCTGTGGTTGTCGCACGATGCTCTGTCGCCCTTGTTCTTGTACAGGTGGATGATGTTGACATCCTTGAAGTCTTGTGGTACTGCTCCTCACCCCACTGCTGCATCCCCAGAAACTGCTGCATCAGCTCAGTTAGCTTGTCGACCATGGCATCTCCACCAACCTTGAAGATCTCCGGGGGAATGCCATCAGCTGTACAAGACCACACTTCTCAGTACGCAGAGTGCGATCAACTGACCTTACAGGCGCCATGGCGTTGGTGGAGGTGCCATACACAGACTCCAGGCCTGCAAAAAACATCTTGGAGTTGTGCCCATCAGCGTACTGGTTGTAACTCTCAGCCTTCCTTTCCACCGTTTGTCCTCCATCTGTCTCAGCTCAGCCTGACCTTGCCTCCGAGTGCTTGAAACGATCATGCTTGGCTGTTGATCCCTTGTCGTTGAGCCAACTTGTATGGGCTTCGTACTACTGTTGTAGCAGTCTGCCGATCTCAGTGTTGTTTGCTGTCAAATCAGTCCTGGTGTTTCCTCTTTGGGTGCCCGAGAGACAGCCTGGCAGAGTCGTAGACTGCGTTTTCTGAAGTTTACCCAGGCCTTTTCTAAGTAGCTTCATCTGGTTCCTATTGAGCTGGTTCGCAAGGTCAGTCACGAAGGTTTCCCTTGTCATTGGATCATTCAGTTTCTGGACGTCCAGCTTCTTTTTGATGTCAGCTTTCCGGCGTCTGCGGGGTGCTAGCGACGGAGAATGAGAGTTTTGCACCTCAGCAGCAGGTGGTCACTCCAGCAGTCCGCTCCCCTCATTGCTCTTGTGATGTGGACATCCTGGATGTCACGCCGCCTAGTGATCACATAGTCGATCACGTGCCAGTGTCTGGAGCGAGGGTGCATCCAGGTGCTTTGTGGATGTCCGGCAGCTGGAACAGTGTGTTGGTGATGGTCAAACCAAACTCAGCGCAGAGTGTAAGAAACAGCTGGCCATTTGAGTTTTCCTGTCCCACTCCATGCCGTCCGATGATATTCGGCCAAGACTGGGAGTCCCTGCCCACACGAGCGTTGAAGGCCATAAGAAGTGAAAGCTTGTCATCCTTTGGATACTGCGTAGCAAGCTTGAGAGGTTGGTAGAACAGTTCCTTCTGTTTCTTGGGTGTAGGTCATGGTGGGGGCGTACACGCTGATGAGTGTCAGGTGCTGCTTTCCTTGGAGAGCAGCAGTCATCTCATAGTTATCAGACGAGCGAGGTCACCGCAAAGCCCACTCCTGCTTATCTTTTATCCTCCAGGGGCCTTGCTGTCCAGAAGAAGGTGTATCCAGCTCCTTCTTCTGTGATTTCTCCACTGTCTGCCAGGCACGTCTCGCTGAGTGCCGCGATATCAACTTTGTAACGTTTTAGTTCTTGGCCCACAAGTGCTGTTCGACGCTCTGGTCTGTCGCTCCTCCTGTTGTCCATTAGAGTCTGGATGTTCCAGGCTCCCACACATAAGTGCGCTTGCTCTTTGTGGTAGATCTTTTTGAATGAGTTCGACCGCCTTATTAGATGTCCGGTCAGCTGCGGTATGCTGACAGGATGGGATGAGGCAAGCTTTCTTTAGGCCACCTTTTCTAGGCCCCTCCCCATGAGGGGAAGCAGTGCTATTCCTGAATAGGGCTGCTCCATTGCCAAGGTGGCTGCCAAAACCTACTCTTGCTCCGGTGAGTAGAGTGACGACCATCCTGCCCTGACAGCCTGAGTGCAGGTCCGTGACTAGCAGCTCCCAGTGCCATGTCCCACCTGCCACCGTCGCCACTCGCCTGTCGCCCCAGGACTTGGGAAAGCAGAAAGGAGAGTGGAGTCAATGAATCCTGGGCAAAGAAGTATATGGAGGCCGTGGGTTGCCCAAGCACCACGACCCCCCCCCCCCCCCTCTCTGTCAGAGCCGCTATTGCCAAGAGGGATACAGGGCATAACATCTTGACCACGACTGGACTGCAGGAGCTGCCGGAGTGATGATGGAGTTCACCACCAAGCCGTCTTAGGGGCTCCACTCCGGATTGTTTTTGTTAGGGGTTTACTCCCATAGCCTTTGCCTTTCCAAAGGCAGCCTGCAAGGCAGCAGGACCTATTTACCCATGGGTGGGAGACTCATGGAGGGTGGGGTCGCCTATCTACCCATGGAGGTGTAA
>JADBJO010024714.1:22500-24785 GCA_016801955.1 Conus betulinus
TCTCTCTCTGTCTGTCTGTCTGTCTGTCTGTCTGTCTGTCTGTCTGTATGTATGCATGTTATGTATGTGTCACAAAGTGGAGTGAGGGGTGCTTATAAATAGATCTGTTTTTTTTTTTTTATCTGTTGGATGTCTGAAGGCGTGTAAGCTGTTTGTGTATTTTATCAAATCTTTCTTTCACCCACTCACACTACTCTAAAACATAAAACAGCCCAAACTGGGATTTAGCAAGGAATGTACATTAATAACAATGAAAAGATCGAAATGATTGTTTTATAGCACATGAACAACATCAACATGTAATTGTAAAACTATATGTAATCATATCAACATGTGTGTACACTCACACTCCCTGCTAGGCTTGGAAAGAATTCATATCATCACTCATGACACAATACAACAACAACCAACAATGGTATTCCTATCAGAGACAGATGGGTGTACGATGGTATTCCTATCAGAGAAAGATGGGTGTACGAAGGTATTCATATCAGAGAAAGATGAGTGTACGGATGGTATTTGTAGAACAGATAGTATGGGTGTACGAAGGTATTCGTAGAAGAGAAAGACAAGTGTACGATGGTATTCTTGTAAGAGAAAAATGGTGTACGATGGTATTCATATCAAATAAGATGGTGTGTGTGATGGTATTCATATCAGAGAAAGATGGGTGTACGATGGTATTTGTAAAAGAGAAGAACGAGTGCGCAATGATATTCTTGTAAGATAAGAATGGGTGTACGACTGTATTTGTAGAACAGAAAGATGGGTGTACGATGGTATTCATATCACAGAAAGATGGGTGTACAATGGTATTGATAGTGTCAGGGTAAGATGGGTCTACGATGTTGGTATTCATAGAACAAAAAGATGGGTGTAAGGTGGTATTCATATCAGAGAAAGATGGATGTACGATGGTATTCGTAGAACAGAGAGATGGGTTTTACGATGGTATTGTATCAGAGAAGAGTTTTGATGGTATTCATATCAGAGAAAGATGGGTATATCATACTCATATCAGAGAAAGTTGGTGTACGATGGTATTCGTAGAAGCAGAAAGATGGGTTTACGATGGCATTCGTAGACCAGAGATGGGTTTACGATGGTATTCAATATCAGAGAAAATGGGTGTACGATGGTATTCATATCAGAGAAAGATGGGTGTACGATGGTATTCATAGGAAAGAAAGATGGGTTTACGATGGTATTCATAGGACAGAAGACTAGGTGTACGATGTATTCATATCAGGAGAAAGATGGGTGTACGATGGTATTCATAGCAACAGAAAGATGGGTGTACGATGTATTCATATCAGTGAAACATCGGTGTATGATGGCATTCATATCAGAGAAAGATGTGTGTAACGATGGTATTCATAGGACAGAAAGATGCGTGTACGATGGTATTCATGTCAGAGGAAGATTGGGGTATGCCGAGTGTACTCTTATGCCAGTCCTCAATGCTAATAAACATTTAGACATACTATTCTCAAGACAACTAATTTTTGTTGGTGGGTGCAAAGCAAGGGCCTTTTCAATGAGGCACAAAAATTTGCATCATGAAACAGTTACATGTTCTAAAGGATCCTTCATTTACACTATCTATAAAAACGTGTTTGATATTCAGGTTTCAGCCGATTTGTGCAGAACGGCTATGAGAGCTATGTGGATAAGAAGAAGTGGTTGTGAATCCGTTCATACTTTTTGCTCTGAAGAGGTTTTCTATGAGCAGATAGACGAATTCCGAACATGATCTTACTAATCATGGTGAAACTGATTGATTCCCCATCTGTTTTTTGCCTCTGCTGTGCAGATGTATCCGCTTTAGGCTCAAAGCATGAAAATTACAGACTTCCAAATACCCCCCAAGGCATACAGTAAGTGACATGTCTGAAATACAAGAAGTAAAAGTGACTGGATGAGCAAAGCGTGCCTCTCTATCTGTCTATTTGAATATAGGGATTTCAACCGCAGTGGTGTCAAGACACCTGTGTTGTCCATCAGCCCTACAAAAGCCCAGAGGTTGGTCTGCACTCCCAACACCAGGACATCAGAAGAATTACCCTTACCATTTTTCATTAATGGAATAGTCAAATTGAATCAACTGAATCGCTGTGGCTCCTTTGTGATCTAAATTTTGATGGTAATGCTAAAGACCTTTAAAAGAACAAGGAATTTGAGAAAGGGAAAGGTTCTGTAAAATATAAAAATGTGCCTGTCTGCCATGAAACCAATGGCAACCAAAGGCACTGGAACGTCTCCATCTCTAACCGACTGTATCACAT
>JADBJO010024715.1:10000-17500 GCA_016801955.1 Conus betulinus
TCCTCGTCTCCTCCCCCTCCCCTAGCTTTGGCCCCCAACACCATCTCTTCCTCCTCCTGGAGTCCAGAGTGGTCCGTGGGGACGGAGACGCGGCCCCCTCCTCCTCCCCCCGCCGTCCCCACCGCCACCACCAGGGTCATCTGCCACGCCCTGTCGTCCTCGGCCCCCTTCTTCAAACACGACCACCCCCACCTCTCCGAGCACCTGCTGGGACAGGCCGGGGACCCCCATGATGTCTGGCGGGAACGTCTACGGAGAGTGGGCCGCCGGCGTGGACTCCCCTTACCACCCCCTCCACCACCCCGAGGAGCCGGCGATGGAGGAGGCGGAAGAGGAAGGAGGAAGTGGAGGAGGTGGGGGGAGGAGACGCAGAGGGAGGGAGGAGGGGGGAGGGAGTTCGTGTACCGGGTGAGCCAGTTCCGGATGGAGGTGGAGGACGAGGAGGTGGAGGGGACGGAGGAGGCGGGGGGGCGGTCTGGGGGAGGGGAGGGACGGCGGGCGGGGCGTGGCGGGGACTACGACACGACGACGCTGGACGTGCCGTTCGGTGACCTGGGCGTGCTGGAGAGCGTGTTGACCACGGCCGCCTGCCGCAGTCGTCTGGACGCCCAGGACCACAGCTTGGGGGGTTTGGTGCTCCCTCTGTCAGGACCTCTCTGAGCAGTCTCTTCTGTCTCTTCAGCTCCCTGATTCCCCTCCGTCGCTTCCCCCGACGCGACGACCGTGTAGGTCCAGGGAACGCGTTCGTTTTAGACAGCCGGTAGAAGAGATGATGTCTTCTGTTGCGTTCCTTTGGTTGTCCTGCTTTCCCCGGGCAGTTCGTTCGTTATTTTCAGGGCCGAGTCTCGATCGGGTTGAGCTGGCCGTGTGAACTGTGGCGCGTGTTGACGTGAAATACGCTTTCATTGCGTAGCGAGCTTGTTGGGTTGTGTAGCTAGCTGTAGCAAGCTTGTTGGGTTGTGTAGCTAGCTTGTTAGGTTGTGTAGCTAGCTTGTGGGTTGTGTAGCAAGCTTGTTGGGTTGTGTAGCTCGCTTGTGGGTTTGTGCAGCTCGCTTTTTTGGGTTGTTAGTAGCAAGCTTGGTGGGTTTGTGTAGCTAGCTTGTTGGGGTTGTGTAGCTAGCTTGTTGGGTTGTGTAGCTAGCTGTTGTTAGGTTGTGTAGACTAGCTGCAAATTTGTCGGGGTTGTTTAGAGTTAATTGTTGCTTTATGGATCACGCTTGTGAGGTTGTGAAGTTGTGTCCCCTCTCCCCCCCCCCCCCCCCCCCCACTCCCCCCCCCCCCCCGGGGGGTGGGTGAGTATATTTCAGGGGTAATTCTTGATCAGAATCAGCCTGGCGGTGTAGTAGAAAATGGCGCGTGCACCGTGAAGGATGTTTTTCATGCATAGCAAGCTCGTTGGATTGTTAAGGTCGTATTTTTTCCACTTCCCGGGGAGTTATTTCAGGGCTAAACTTCAGAGCAGATTCAGCTGGCAGTGTAGATTCAGGCGTGTGTGACTTGAAGAACGTTTTTTTCATGTGTAGCAAGCTTCTTGGGTTCAGCGTTGTGACGCTAGCTTGGTTGGGTTGGGTACCTGGCATTTTAGGTTTGTGTACCTAACTGGTTGGGTTCGTATGGCTAACTTGTTGGGTTGGGTGGGTGGCAAACTTGGTGGGTTGTGTATCTTAACTTGTTGGGTTGGGTACATGCTAACTTGTTGGGTTGTGTACCTTGTTGGGTGGTAGCTAGCTTGTGTTGGGTTGTGTATCTTAACTTGTTTAAGGTTGCATGGCTAACTTGTTGGGTTGGGTAGCTAGCTTGTAAGGTTGTATGGCTAACTTGTTGGGTTGGGTAGCTAGCTCGTTGGGTTTTATGTCTAACTTGGTTGGGTTGTGTGGGCTAACTTGTGGGTTGTGTGGCTGATCTGACTTGTTGGGTTGTGTATCTAGATTGTTGGGTAGTGAATGATCTCCCCGATTTCTTCCGCTTCCGGGGAGTTCATTTCAGGGGTAAAGTATTGATCGTGTTCAGCTGGCGGTGTAGACCATGGCGCCTGTGACTAGAAGGATGCTTTTCACGCGTAGCTAGCTTGTTGGGTTTGTGGGGACGATTAGTAGTATTTTTTTGCCCTATGTAAGATGCAAAGATGACAAGGAGATCCCAGGCGTAGCTAGCTTGTTCGGTTGTGGAGATAGTATTTGCTTGCCATGGGGTGAAAGATGCAAAAATGCGTGTGTGTGTGGTAGGTGGGGGTGTGGGGGTTGGGGGGGAAAAGGGTGTAAAATTTGAAAATTTCGCTAAGTTGATTCCAGCAGCGTGACACTTCGTGACTTCACAATAAGGACTTAAAGAATGTTATCGTGTGTTATTAAGTTCGTATTTTGATACGTGTTGGATTGTGTGTGTGTGTGTGTGGTGTGTGTGTGTGTGGAGAGAGAGAGAGAGGAGAGAGAGAGAGAGAGCGAGAGAGAGGGGGGGGGGGGGGGGGAGATTTGTAAGCAGTAGAGGAGCGTAGTGAAGCCCCTTTGCGAAGCTGAACCGGGGGGGGGGGGGGGGGTTCTGACGTACGTAGATTCGCTCTCCTTCTCTCTCTCTCTCTCATCTATCTCTCTCTCTCTCTCTCTCTCGATTCTGAGAGTAGAGACCAGAGAGACCACATATAGAGAGGGGGGGGGTGGGGGGGGGGAGGCTTTGGGGGGGGGGGGGGGGGGGGGGGGGGGGGGGGGGTGGGGGGGGGGGGGGGGGGGTATATATATATGGGGAGGGGGGGGGGTGGGGGGGGTGGGGGGGTATGGGGGGAGAGGTTTGGTGAGGGGGGTGGGCGGGTTAGGAGGGTAGGAGGGGTGGTTTGGGGAGGGGGGGGTGGTGAAGGGGGGGGGGGGGGGGGGGGGGGGGGGGGGGGGGGGGGGGGGGGGGTGGGGGGGGGGGGGGGGGGGGGGGTGGGGGGGGGGGGGGGGGGGGAGTGGGGGGGGGGGGGGGGGGGGGGGGGGGGGGGGGGAGGCTTGGGAGACGTTGTAGGAGAGAAAATAAACAAGGGTATATAAGGAAGAAACAAAAAAACGGCCGAAACGCGACACGAGAACAGACGAACGCGAGGCGTAAGGTAGGAGACGGTGACGGACGGGAGTGAGGCCCACTTTTTGCGAAGCTGACAACTGCAACCATGACAAATACCGGAAAATTACAGCCTTTTCCGGTTTTTTTTTATTCTTACGTAGGCTTACATTCTCTACTCTCCTCTACTCATCTAAGGGGGGGGGGGGTCCTCGCCATCGGCACTACTCTCGTCTCCGACTCTCTCTCTCCGATCTCTCTCAACACTGTCTCTCCTCCAAACTCAATCAGACACTCTGTCACTCTCACTCTCTCTCTCTCTTCCTCCTAATACTCCTCTCTCTCATGTCCTCGTCTCTCCCCGCATTCCACTGACTCGACTTTGCTTTGCTCTGTTTCCCTCCGCTCTCCCTTAATTACCGATTATTTTCCCTTGTTCCCCGCCCATTTTCTAAACGTCCTCTCTCTGCTCTGTTTTATTCCCCTCACCTATCTCATTAAAGCCATCATATTGGGTTCAATTCTCCCCCTCCCCTATTAAGAATACAGATGCGTATGGATAACACACATTTAACAAACATTTTATTTTTTTTTACGTAAAGATCATTGTAGAATAAATGTGGGTTGGGTGGTAAAAAAAATTATATGACAAAATAAGTTGTTGTAACTGTGTTGATGTGTTATAATGTAAAAAGTAATCATAAATATATTATATATATAATGTATGTTTTAAAATATAAAATTATTTTATCGGATTTCAAATGATAAAAATAAAAAATCGCGAGAGTATATTTAAAACCAGCATTGTTAAAAAGATAAACTTTTACTTCATGGCTGAAAACACACTATTTTTTACCACACATTATTATTTAGAGCAATAATCAGTCGTCTACTTTTGTCTCTCACGCAACAAGTTTGTGTTAGGTTTTGCACACCCACACACATTATTTTTAATTTTAGGAAACAATTACACACCACATTTGGTTTGGCTAATTTCTAAAATTTCTCTCGCCATCCGGCCTAACTCGTCTAACTCCCTATTATTAACCGGGGCCTCGTTTCCTCATCTCTCTAAAAAATTCTCTCCTCCTCAATTGAATTAATCGTCTAAATTAAAATTATAAACCTTCTCCACAATAAACAAGAAATTATCATTTTTAATTTGACAAATTATATTTTTATGCTCAATAGAATTTATAAAATGTATGGCACCACGGTGGTTGTTGTGAAATTATGGGGAACCGTTCTCCAGTGTGGTTGGCCTGTGAAATTATGTCCCCAACGTTGGTTTTTTGTGAAATTGGTGGCAACCCACGCTCGTTGCTAGAGCTAATTATGGAACTCACGATATCGGTGTGTCTAAGTGAACTACTTGGTACCATTCTAGTCGCAGTTAATTCTAAGTATCTCGTACTGTTGTTGTGAAAATTATGGTACCCACGTGTCACTTGCTGGTAAAATTAAGGTACCATGCTCGTCTTCGCAGTGTGAATTTTTTAGGTAAACACAACGGCGCTTGTTTGCTATAAAATCAAGAAGGGCAAAACCAACAGCCGTTGCTATGAAAATGAACCCACAAAAAAAAGCTCATTGCCTGTGAAATTAAGGCAACCGAGCTCTTTCGTAACTTATGTGGGGGTCCAACCAAGATCTGTGCTGCTAGTGCAATATTATGGCACCCACGCTCATTGCCATGAAATTATGCGGCCTAAAGTTCGGTTGGTGTGTGACATGTGCTAGTTTTAAAGCGCATGTTCTTTGGATGGCTTAAAGAATTGGACCGTGTGGTCTCTCATACTTGTGTGGCGCCCATTTGATTTGCGCGCGCGTTCCCGGAGTCGTTCCAGTGAAAGGTCTGTCCTTCAGACGAGTAACGTAAGGTTATCGTGTGATTGTGTTATGTTCTGTGGAAAAAAGAAAAGATACGCAAAGAATTTATTGTTCTCATCTCGTGAAAAAAGAAGTCGCGCTGTATTGGTTGAATAGAAAAGGAAAGAAAAATGAAGGGGACGCCACCCCCCCCCCCACCCCCCCCCCTTTTTTTTTTTTTTTTTTTTTTAAGTGGCGGGAGAGAGAAATCTGGACACGCCATATTCTGAAATGAAGTCAAGAAAGTATTTAATGTCAAACAGACCTTGTCAAGGAAGAAAGCGACAGAAGAATAGACAGAAAGGACGAGGTGGTTTTAACATGCAAACACAGACACACCAAACACACACACACGAGCACGCAAGTACGCACACACATAGTACGAACGCACGCACGGGTACGCTCACCAACACACCTACCCCCCCCCCCCCCCCTCCCCCCCACCCCGCCACGCCCACCCCCCGCACCCCCCCCCGTCCCCCCGCTCACCCCCCCCCACCCACCCTCCCCCCCCCCCCCCCCCCCCCCCCCCCCCCCCCCCCCCTCCCTAACACGCCACACCACACAACCCCCCCCCCACCCCCCCCCACCCCCCGACCCCCCCCCCCCCCCCCCCCCCCCTCCCCCCCCCCCCCGGGACCCCCCCCCCCCCCCACCCCCCCCCCCCCCCACCCCCCCCCCCCACGCCACCCCCCCCCCCCCCCCCCCCCCCCCCCCCCACCCCCCCCCCCCCTCCACCTCCCCCCCCCCCCCCCACCCCCCCCCCCCCCAACCCCCCCCCCCCCCCCCCCCCCCCCCCCCCCCCCCTCCCCCCCCCCCACGCCCCCCCCACCAACCCTCCCTAAGAGAGCACACACATAGGCGGGAGGAGGGACGCGAGAGATGGAGAGAGCGAGGGAGAGAGAGAAGAGAGGAGAGGCCTTACGATAGTCCGCTTTAATATCACTTTTGCAGTCCCGCTAATGGTAATATCAGCCGAAACGCCATCAGACATTCCGTTATTCCTCAGCTAACGTAACGAAAACAGACCGTTTTGAAGGTCACACGAGAATCAAATAGCGACACACCCCAAGTCATTCCGAAAGTGGGGCAGTCAGAAATCCTGTGTTCTGTGTACCGCCGATGTAACAAAAAGATACCCAGGCCAGACAGGCAGCCCTTATCGAATCACGCGCCCTGTGTTGCTTGCTGTTACGAGCTTAGCCCGCTGCAGGTATGTTCAGATGGCGAGACTTTGCCCAACTTTGTGCTACCTTTTTATTCCCCCCCCCCCCCCCCCCCCCTTCCCCCCCCCCCACCCCCCCCCCTTCACTCTTTCCCGTTCCCTCCCCCGTAGTTTCCCCCCTTTCCCCCCCCCCCCCCCTTTCCCTATTCGCCTTCCCCCCCCTCCCCCCCCCTTCCACCACCCCCCCCCCCCCTCCCCTTCAATTTTGTACCTTTTTCTCACGTCTTCCTATTTAATTCATTGTGTATCTTGATAGAAATTGAGCTGTTAGTGCGTGTTTACTGCCTGTCTCAACGTCTTGTCCATTCTGATGGAGTTGGTGCAGTGTGAGATGGGTCACCCGCTTCCACTCAGCTCGGGTGGTGTCCTTTCCTCCCCCCCGTCTGCTTGCATCACCTCCAGATAGTGTGGGGTGGTTAGTATATATACCGAATGAAAACGACAACGGCCTGAACGCGAGGGGCGCGCAAACTGGGACGACGCCACGGGTGTTGCGCAAGTTGCTAACATGACTACGACCTGATTTTCAAGTGCACAGTGGCCTGATCACAAGACTCGGCGGGGCTTTCGCTCAAAGCTGGACTCACATGCGAGCGCGCCGCAGGGCATGCTTGATCATCACGTAGTCTCCCCAACACCGTGCTATTTCCAGGGTCCGCGCGTGTACGCGAGAAGCCGAGAATGGTGCAGGTTCTTTAGTTCCTGGTTCAAATGTTGGGACATGTATTTTTTACGCCCCCCTCCCCCCCCTACCCACACACACACACACACACACACACACACACACACACACACACACACTGCCTCCTCCCCATTTCGATAGTTTACTGAAATGAAAATGAAAAAGGAGGACAATAGAAGGTAAATACCAAATCCCTTTTCGGTAGCTAAACTAGCAGCATATAGTGGAAGGGAGGGGGGGGGGGGGGGGGGGGGGGGCATCAGAATCATAATAGAATGTTAACATTAAATCCTTCTTTGTGATAAAGTTGCTTATATGAAATATATTATAGATAGAAAAGTCCTTCGGTAGTGGTAAATGGCGATCATCGTAAGCCTTCCTGCAGACAGACCTGATGATATTGGCTACTCCAAGGCCTTGCGTCCGCTGAATCAGACTCATCAGGGAGGACAGGGTTGATTGTATCAGTGGACCCTTGGCATCAAATGGAGTTTATATACCACAGTTTCTAATTTTGCGGTATTTCTCACCACAATGGGTTAAAAAAAAAAAAACGGAATCTAACAGCGCCCCCAAAGCCGCCTGCGAAGGGTAGAAAAAGTAAAGGGAAAAAAGAAACTGTGGTCAGGAAATAAGTTGCTGAAAAAACAAAAAATCGTTATGTAAACCATATAAAAATATGAGTAAACAT
>JADBJO010024715.1:22500-24784 GCA_016801955.1 Conus betulinus
AACCGACGACGACGAGGAGAGCGCGACGACGATGGAGGAGGAGAAGAAGGAGGAGGAGGAGAAGGGAGGAAAGAGAGAGACAGAGGCAGACAGACATACGGACAGAGGGACAGAGAAGAGATAGCGAGATGCGAACGACACACACACACACACACACGCACGCACACACACACACAACAACCCAACACACACACACACACACACACACACACACACACTCACACAAACACACAACACCACACACACACACTCCACACACAGACACCCAACACACACCACACACACACACACACACACACACACACACACACACACACAACACACCACACACACACACACACACAACACACACACAACACACACACACACACACACACAACACACACACACACACACACACCACACACACCACACACACACACACCTACACACACCACCACACACACACACACACACACACACACACACACACACCCACAGAGCGAGGAGAGAGAGAGTGGAGAGGAGTTATAGAGAGAGAGAGGAGAGACGAGAGATAGAGAGTTTAGGTAACATACTAACTGCAAACCTGTTACGAAAGATAAAGAAGTCAAGTACAGTGTGTGGTGAGTGACTTACTTGTGAACACTGAGACGGTCATCATCGCTAACGTCCCCATGTCCAGCATCCTATCAATGCTTATCTGTCAGTTTGACCTTGTGTCATCGATACGCTATCGATCCTTTTTTTTCTCGGGTCCTAGCGTACAAATGTATCAAGCTGGGGCTCCAGTTCTACTAAGGTCAAGTCGTTACAATGTTTAGAGTCATCGGGAACAACTGTATCGCTTACTTAATCACAATTTTTATTGCTAGCTAGTGCGAGCGAGTGAGTGCGCGCGTGCGCGCGCCGCGCGTGCGTGTGTGTGGTGTGTGTGTGTTGTGTGTGTGTGTGTGTGTGTGTGTGAGAGAGAGAGAGAGAGAGAGAGAGAGAAGAGAGAGAGAGAGGAGAGAGCGTGCGTGTGCGTGTGTGTGTGTGTGTGTGTGTGTGTGTGTGTGTGTGTGGTGTGTTTCTTTCTTTCTTTCTCTTCTCTTATACCGATTCGTTGCTGTAATTTACCTTTTTTTATGTTCAGAACTCAGACTGTGGAATTGGTGACTCGGAGACGCCGAACACTGGTCAGTATTGAGAGAGAGAGAGAGATATAGAGATAGAGAGAGAGAGAGAGAGAGGAAGAGAGAGAGAGAGAGAGAGAGATGGATGATGAGGTAGACGGGTATAGGGTGGGGAATTGAGCGGGCAGTGGGAGAGGGATATGGCGGACACAAACGGTATATTTATCACTCTCGAGATGTGGAGGAACATCTGGAGAAACACAGAATGATATCGTGACAGCGTTAACACGGCTTGTTTTCTTTCAACGTCGAGATCGTTTCGTTTATTTAAAAAAAAAAAAAAAGAAAAAAAAGACTGTGGGCTCCTCTTGAACGCTTTGACCAAAATTCATTTTGATTGCATTTTCTGACCATGGGTCTTTTCATGTTGACCTGTTCAAGACAAACTCAGCCAAAACTTCGCGCAGCAGTCGGACACAAACACTGTGAAAATGCATGACTTGCACCCCTTTTTGTGGAGGTGGAGTGAGAGAGGGGGGGGGGAAGAGAGGAGATCTGAGAAGAGAGAGAGGAGAGAGGATGAGAGAGAGAGAGAGAGATTGCAGCAAACTTGTCACCGTACCACAACAGTACATACGACACATGAACACGTACACACAAATCAGCACAGAGGGTTGGGTGGGGTGTGGGGGCAGCAACTTTCAACCGACCGTTCCGCGAATTGAAATAGGTACCAACATTAATAAATAATAGCTAATACTGCTAGAGAGAAAGACACACACACTCACACACACACCACACACACCGACACACACGACAAGAGAGAATATGAGAGATAGATGCGATGCTGAGAGAGAGAGATAGACAGACTTTTCCAGTCGGGACTATACAGCTAATGTTAAAATAGTACCAGAACCAGGAAGAAGACAGACTAGCTACTTTCTAGATAGAAAGACAGACCAAGCAGAACAGCCACACACACACACACCACACACACACACACACAACATAAGATATAGAGAGGAGAGAGATAGATCGCATACTTGTGCCTCGACCTGACAAGTGCTAAGTGAAAATATTAACCAAACATGTAATAAGAAGACCTAAACTACCTACTAAGCTACAAAAGGAAGAAAGACAGCCATACCTACAGTCAACACACACACCACCACACACACACACATCCACAC
>JADBJO010024716.1:0-5000 GCA_016801955.1 Conus betulinus
GTGGTGTGTGTGTGTGTGTGTGTGATTGTGTGTGGTGTGTGTGTTTTGTGTGGTGCTTATGGTGTGTTTGTGTGTGTGTTTGTGTAGCTGTGGTAGTGTTTGTGTGGTGTGGTGGTGTAGTGTGTGAATGTCGTTTGTGTGTGTTGTGTGTTGTGTGTGTGTGTGTGTTGTGGTGTGTGTTGTGGTGTGCGTTTGGGTGGTGTGTGTGTTTGTGTGTTGGTGTGTTTGTGTGTGTCAGTGTGGTTGTGTGTGAGTGCTGTGCTGATTTGGTGTGTGCCGCACAGCAGCCTTCTATTTGTTTCGAATCTAAATGTGTCCACTCGTCGTTTGCAATGTTCGTTTGTGTGTGCATGTGCGCGTGCATAAAAGTCTCGCTTCGCGCGTATTTTGCGGGCATGCTTACGTGCGTTCGTGCATGCGCGTGTGCGCATTCCCTATCCGTGTGTGTAGTGGTGTGTGGTGTGTGTTATGTTGTGTGGTGTGTGTGTGATGTTTGTGTGTGGTGTGTGGTGTGTGTGTTCAAAAGACAAGACAATGAGACAACAGAATATTAATCATGTTGTATCATACAGTGGTCATAAGAATCCGCACCTTGTTACTAACATCACTCCTCACGGTCTCTCTCTCTCTCTCCTCCCTCTCTCTCTCTCTCCCCCCTACGCCTCTGTGTCTTGTGTGTTGTTGTGTGTGTAATGGTGTGTGTGTGTGTATTTTTGGTGTGTGTGTGTGTTGTGTGTGTGTGTGTGTGTGTTTGTTTTCTTCCTATATTGGGTGATGTGGTTGAGAAAGCCAGCATGTCAGTTTTGTCAGATGATGCCTGCTTCTATATGTCCACCATTTCCATGCTTCCATCACCCGTCACCCTCCTTCACACACCACACACACACCACACACACACACACACACCACACACACAACCACACACACACACCCACACAGCCACACACCCACACACACCACACCACAAACAACACACACACAACCCAACCACACACCACACCACACCACACCACCACAACACAACACACACACAACACACACACACACACACACACACACACCACTACACACCCACACACACACACACACCCACACACACACACACCACACACACCCACAATCACACACACACACACACACCACACACAACACACACACCAACACACACCACACACACACACACAACACACCCACACACAACCACACACACACACACACACACACCACCACACACACCACACCACACACACGCACACTCGTCTGATTTCTTATAGTTTTGTGAAAAGACGTAAAACGAAACTACTTACTACTACCTACTTCTACTACTACTGACTATACCTCTACTAACTACTACTACTACAACACTCACAATTACACTCACCTCACACAATAGCAAAAGTGCTTCCAAATCAATAGATTTTTATAGACGCTTCCCTTCAACACGCTCCTTTTTATCAGCACATTTGCCAGACTCTATATTGAAACTCACACAGTCTAATCGCAGCCACATGTGAAACAGAATATTCAGGAATCTCACACAGTCTAAATATCAGCACATGTGAACAGACTCTATATTCAGGAACTCACACAGTCTAAATATCAGCACATGTGACCACAGACTCTATATTCAGGAACTCACACCCAGTCTAAATATCAGCCCCCCGCAAACTGTGAACAGACTCTATATTCAGGCCCAACTCACACAGCTACTCTAAATTAATCAGCACTATAATTGTGAACAGACTCTATATTCAGGAACTTAACCAGTCTAAAGTTCACACATAAATATCAGACTCTAGACCTATATACAGGAACTCACACAGTCTAAATATCAGGCACATGTGAACAGACTCTATATCCAGAAAACTCACACAGTCCTAAATATCAGCAATGGTGAACAGACTCTATTTCAGGAACCTCACACAGTCCTAAATATCAGGCACATGTGAACAGACTCTATATTCAGGAACTCACACAGTCGAAAATATCAGCACATGTGAACAGACTCTATATTCAGGAACTCACACAGTCTAAATATCAGACACATGTGAACAGACTCTATAATTCAGGAACGCACACAGTCTAAATATCAGCAAATGTGAACGACTCTCTATTCAGGAACTCACACAGTCTAAATATCAGCACATGTGAACAGACTCTATATTCAGGAACTCACACAGTCTAAATATCAGCACATGTGAACAGACTCTATATTCAGGAACGCACACAGTCTAAATATCAGCACATGTGAACAGACTCTATATTCAGGAACTCACACAGTCTAAATATCAGCACATGTGAACAGAACTCTATATTCAGGAACTCACACAGTCTAAATATCAGCACATGTGAAACAGACTCTATCTTCAGGAACTCACACAGTCTAAATATCAGCACATGGTGAACAGACTTCTATATCAGGAACTCACACAGTCTAATATCAGCACATGTGAACAGACTCTCTAATTCAGGAACTCACACAGTCTAAATATCAGCACAGGTGCAACGAGACTCTCTATTCAGGAACTCACACAGTCTAAATATCAGCACATGGGAACAGACTCTCTATTCAGGAACTCACACAGTTCTAAAATAATCGCACAGTGAACAGACTCTCTATTCAGGAACTCACACAGTCAAATATCACACACATGTGATACAGACTACTCTATTCAGACTCCACCAGTCTAAATATCAGCACATGTGAACAGACTCTCTATTCAGGAACTTCACACAGTCTAAATATCAGCACATGTGAAACAGACTCTATATTCAGGCACATCACACAGTCTAAATATCAGCAACATGTGAACAGACTCTCATATTCAGGAACTCACACAGTCTAAATATCAGCACATGTGAACAGACTCTCTATTCAGGAACTCACACAGTCTAAAATATCAGCGCACATGTGAACAGACTCTATATTCAGGAACTCACACACAGTCTAAATATCAGCACACATGTGAAACAGACTCTATATTCAGGAACTCACACAGTCTAAATATCAGCACATGTGACCAACAGACTCTATATTCAGGAACCTCACACAGTCTAAATATCAGCACATGTGAACAGACTCTATATTCAGAACTCACACAGTCTAAATATATCAGCACATGTGAACAGACTCTATATTCAGGAACTCACACAGTCTAAATATCAGCACATGTTGAACAGACTCTCTATTCAGGAACTCACACAGTCTAAATATCAGCACATGTGAACAGACTCTATATTCAGGAACTCACACAGTCTAAATATCAGCACATGTGAACAGACTCTATATTCAGGAAACTCACACAGTCTAAATATCAGCACATGTGAACAGACTCTATATTTCAGGAACTCACACAGTCTAAATATCAGCACATGTGAACAGACTCTATATTCAGGAACTCACACAGTCTAAATATCAGCACATGTGAACAGACTCTATATTCAGGAACTCACACAGTCTAAATATCAGCACATGTGAACAGACTCTATATTCAGGAACTCACACAGTCTAAATATCAGCACATGTGAACAGACTCTATATTCAGGAACTCACACAGTCTAAATATCAGCACATGTGAACAGACTCTATATTCAGGAACTCACACAGTCCTAAATATCAGCCACATGTGAACAGACTCTCTATATTCAGGAACTCACACAGTCTAAATATCAGCACATGTGAAACAGACTCTATATATTCAGGAACTCACACAGTCTAAATATCAGCACATGTGAACAGACTCTATATTCAGGAACTCACACAGTCTAAATATCAGCACATGTGAACAGACTCTATATTTCAGGAACTCACACAGTCTAAATATCAGCACGCATGTGAACAGACTCTATATTCAGGAACTCACACACAGTCTAAATATCACACACTTGAACAAGACTCTATATTGAAACTACACACAGTCTAATATTCAGCAGCACATGTGAACAGACTCTATATTCAGGCAACTTTTCAGTCTAGCATATCAGCACACGTGAACTGACTCTATAGTTCAGCCTTCACAGTCAAAAGTCCACATGTGAACAGACTCTACTGTGTCGAACTTCAACAGTCTAAAAGTCCACATTTGTCTGAGACTCTTTATTCAAGACCCAAGTCACACAGTCTAAATCCTTCAGCAAAAGTCCATGTCTGAGTTAGTTTCCTTCGTCAGACCTCTAGAATACTTCGTCTGAACTCACACAGTCCAAAAGTCCACCACTCTGAGTCACTTTCACTTATTCTGAAGTCCCACCAGGTCTAAGTCTACTTTCCTTGTCACAAAAGTCCACTTCGTCTGAGTCTATTTCCTTCAAGCAAAAGTCCCACTGTCGAAACTGAGTCTACTATTCCTTCAAACCAAAAAGTCCCGCGTCGTTGAGTGAACTTTCCTTTAACCTGAAGTCCACGTTGTCTGAGTCTACTTTCCTTCAACCAAAAGTCCACGTTCTCTGAGTCTTCTTTCCTTCAACCAAAAGTCCACGTGGTCTGAGTCTACTTTCCTTCAGCAAAAGTCCACGTGCTCTGAGTCTACTCTTCTTTCCTCTTTCACAGTCAAAAAGTCCCAACGTTGTCCTGAGTCTAATTTCCTTCAACCACAAAGTCCCACGTCATGTCTGAGTCTACTTTCCTTCAATTAAGTCCACAAAGTCCTTGCACTTTTTGTCTAGGTCTTCTTAAACCCTTCTTCTCAGTCTTCCTTTTAACCAAGAGTCCACGTGGTCTGAGTCTACTTTCCTTCAACCAAAAGTCCACGGTGGTCTGAGTCTAGTTTCCTTCAAACCAAAAGTCCACGTCGTCTGGTGTCTCTAGTTTCCTTCAACAGCAAAAGTCCACGTGGTCTGAGTCTTCTTTCCTTCAACCAAAAGTCCACGTGGTCTGAGTCTTCTTTCCTTCAACCAAAAGTCCACGTTGTCTGAGTCTTCTTTCCTTCAACCAAAGTCCACTTCGTCTGAGTCTACTTTCCTTCAAGCAAAAGTCACGTGGTCGTCTGAGTCTTCTTTCC
>JADBJO010024716.1:10000-24783 GCA_016801955.1 Conus betulinus
CTACACTGTCAGACACTGTGGGTGTATTCACTGTCTACAGACAGACACTGTGGGTGTATTCACTGTCTACAGAGACACCTGTGGGTGTATTTCACTGTCTACAGACAGACACTGTGGGTGTATATTCACTGTCTACAGACAGACACTGTGGGTGTATTCACTGTCTACAGACAGACACTGTGGGTGTATTCACTGTCTACAGACAGACACTGTGGTGTATTCACTGTCTACACAGACACTGTGGGTGTATTCACTGTCTACAGACACTGTGGGTGTATTACAGACACTGTGGGTGCATTCACTGTCTACAGACACTGTGGGTGTATTCACTGTCTACAGACAGACACTGTGGGTGTATTCACTGTCTACAGACAGACACTGTGGGTGTATTCACTGTCTACAGACAGACACTGTGGGTGGATTCACTGTCTACAGACAGACACTGTGGGTGTATTCACTGTCTACAGACAGACACTGTGGGTGTATTCACTGTCTACAGACAGACACTGTGGGTGTATTTCACTGTCTACAGACACTGTGGGTGTATTCCACTGTCTACAGACACTGTGGTGTATTCACTGGTCTATAGACACTGTGGATGTATTCACAGTCTACAGACACTGTGGGTGTATTCACTGTCTACTACAGACACTGTGGGTATGTATTCACTGTCTACAGACACTGTGGGTGTATTCACTGTCTACAGACACTGTGGGTGTATTCACTTTTAAGACAGACACTGTGGGTGTATTCACTGTTTACAGACACTGTGGGTGTATTCACTGTCTTGAGGCTGTGACACAACGTGGGTGTCTTCACTGTCTGCTCTAAGATAGTTCTCACAGCTCCAAGTCCGAGACCTCACGTGGAACAGAGCACACACAGAACAGAGCACAGACACAGAACAGAGCACACACAGGCGTTTGTCGTGGTGAGCTTTTCTTCAGACTCTGTCCTCCCGGTTGCTGTCAGGAGGAACGGCAAGGTCTGGCAGCATGACAGCCATGTACGCTGACAGAACAAAAGCCCACTCCTCGCCCTGACCGAGGCCTTTTACAGGGTGCCAACCTCACCAGAACTCTCCGGCTCCAGACCATTCTCCTGGGTACAACACCAATGTACACTTGCACAGGATACAGTGGACACTTATCAGAGAGCTCTGAACAACGTGGGGACACTCTGTTTCGTTGCTAGACCATTGTACAGTTTACAGGGGGGGCACTTATCAGAGAGCTGTGAACAATGTGGACACTCTGTTCGTTGCATGACCATGTGTACAGGATACAGTGGCACTTATATAGAGCTGTGAACAACGTGGGACACTCTATTTCGTTGCTAGACCATTGTACGGACAGTGGACACTTACGAGTGTGGAACAACTGGGATCCAGGGAGGTTGTGAAACCATTGTGGGACACAAACGATGTTCGTTAGAAGAGGCATTGTAGACCAGAACAACATTACAGGATTTGTGGACCATCGTAAAGGACGCAATGGAGACTGTGAAGAACGGGGACCAGGCTGTGTCTTTGCTAGAACCATTGTAGGCAGCAAGGACACTGTGTGAACACTGGGCACCTGAATTTGTGGCTAGTCCATTGGAGCAATATAGCAGAGACCTGAACAATGTGGAGTGCTGAATTTCGGCTAGACCATTGTAGATACAGTGAGAACAGGGTGGGACTGAATTTGTGACTAGGACCATTGAAGAATGCAGAAGGACCTTTTGAACATGTGGACTGGATTTGTGACTAGAACGATTGTAAGGACACAATGGGTGGTTAGAAAGATGGACAATGTGAGGGCTCGTTTGTGGCTAGACCATTGTAGACAATACAGCAGAGACCTGTACAACATGAGGACCGGATTGTGTTGCAAGACCGATGCACAGATACACAATGGAGACTTAGAAGAAGAGAAGACCTGAACAACATGTGGACTGGATTCGTGGCAATTTCTCCGCCCGGTTGCACATGAAGGGGAACAGATGTCTGTGGAGATCGATAACCACTGAAGCGGTCACCCCACTCCCTACGGATCTATAGGAAGAAATTAGACACGCTCCAAGCCGGTGTCATGCACAACTGCACACACTGATACCAATACTGACACGTGACGATGAGGAAGTGAAAGAAGACCTTTGGGACCAACAGGACACACAGAATGACGTCTGACTGCTAGTCGCGAGGAAAGGGGAGGTCGTGGGAGCTGGGGAAGGGAGGGGGTGGGGTCGGAGGGGGGGGGGATAGCGCTAATCGCTGAGGGTCGTCGATAAGCGGCCTGGCAAGCACGTGACAAGAGCAGCTGTTTGCCGCCCTGCAAGCGAAACCAAGTGTGCACGGGTGTGTGGTGTGGAGGGGAAAGGGGGTGAACAGGCGCTCCTCCCTCGCTCCAGTGAGGCGTGATCAATATGAAGGGGGCTGCTACACCGTGTCATGGAGCTGTGTGGTTTGTGAGGCTGTGGTTTGAAGGCCGTGTGAGCTGTGTGGTTTGAAGGCCGTGTGTGGGCTGTGTGGTTTGAAGGTTTGAAGGAGCTGTGTGGTTTGAAGGCCGTGTGAGCTGTGTGGTTTGAAGGCCGTGTGAGCTGTGTGGTTTGAAGGCCGTGTGAGCTGTGTGGTTTGAAGGCGTGTGAGCTGTGTGTTTGAAGGTTTTGAAGGTCGTGTGAGCTGTGTGGTTTGAAGGCCGTGTGAGCTGTGTGGTTTGAAGGCCGTGTGAGCTGTGTGGTTTGAAGGCCGTGTGTGAGCTGTGTTGAAGGTTTGAAGCGTGTGTGAAGGCTGTGTGTGTGGTTTGAAGGTCGTGTGAGCTGTGTGTGGTTGAAGGCCGTGTGAGCTGTGTGGTTTGAAGGCCGTGTGAGCTGTGTGGTTTGAAGGCCGTGTGAGCTGTGTGGTTTGAAGGCCGTGTGAGCTGTGTGGTTTGAAGGCCGTGTGAGCTGTGTGGTTTGAAGGCCGTGTGAGCTGTGTGGTTTTGAAGGCCGTGTGAGGCTGTGTGGTGGTTTGAAGGCCGTGTGAGAGTGTGTGGTTTGAAGGCCGTGTGAGCTGTGTGGTTTGAAGGCCCGTGTGAGCTGTGTGGTTTGAAGGCCGTGTGAGCTGTGTGGTTTGAAGGCCATGTGAGCTGGTGGTTTGAAGGCCGTGTGAGCTGTGTGGTTTGAAGCTGTGTGAGGTTTTGAAGGCCGTGTGAGCTGTGTGGTTTGAAGGCCGTGTGAGCTGTGTGGTTTGAAGGCCGTGTGAGCTGTGTGGTTTGAAGGCCGTGTGAGCTGTGTGGTTTGAAAGGCTGTGTGAGCTGTGGGTTTGAAGGCCGTGTGAGCTGTGTGGTTTGAAGGCCGGTGAGCTGTGTGGTTTGAAGGCCGTGTGTGAGCTGTGTGGTTTGAAGGTGTGTGTGTTGTTTGAAGGCCGTGTGAGCTGTGTGGTTTGAAGGCCGTGTGAGCTGTGTGTGGTTTGAAGGCCATGTGAGCTGTGTGGTTTGAAGGCCGTGTGAGCTGTGTGGTTTGAAGGCCGTGTGAGCTGTGTGGTTTGAAGGTCGTGTGAGCTGTGTGGTTTGAAGGCCGTGTGAGCTGTGTGGTTTGAAGGCCGTGTGAGCTGTGTGGTTTGAAGGCCGTGTGAGCTGTGTGGTTTGAAAGGCCGTGTGAGCTGTGTGGTTTGAAGGCCGTGTGAGCTGTGTGGTTTGAGGGCCGTGTGAGCTGTGTGTGGTTTGAAGGCCGTGTGAGCTGTGTGGTTTGAAGGCCGTGTTGAGCTGTGTGGTTTGAAGGCCGTGTGAGCTGTGTGGTTTGAAGGCCGTGTGAGCTGTGTGTGGTTTGAAGGCCGTGTGAGCTGTGTGGTTTGAAGGCCGTGTGAGCTGTGTGGTTTTGAAGGCCGTGTGAGCTGTGTGGTTTGAAGGCCGTGTGAGCTGTGTGGTTTGAAGGCCGTGTGGCTGTGGCTGTGTGGTTTGTTTGAAGGCCGTGTCGAGCTGTGTGGTTTGAAGGCCGTGTGAGCTGTGTGGTTTGAAGGCCGTGTGAGCTGGTGTGGTTTGAAGGCCGTGTGAGCTGTGTGGTTTGAAGGCCGTGTGAGCTGTGTGGTTTGAAGGCCGTGTGAGCTGTGTGGTTTGAAGGCCGTGTGAGCTGTGTGGTTTGAAGGCGTGTGAGCTGTTTGGTTTGAGGTCTGCCTGTTATGAGACTGTATAGGAAGGTGATGGTGAACTGCCGTGACAGTGTACTGCCTGGACGGCAGTGAAGAGCCTGTGTAAAGCAGGACCAGGCCCGTGGACAGCCTGTGGTAAAGCAGGACCGAAGTGGACAGCCAGTGGTAAAGCAGGACCGAAGTGGACACAGCCAGTGGTAAAGCAGGACCAAAGTGGAGAGCCAGTGGTAAAGCAGGACCAAAGTGGACAGCCAGTGGTAAAGCAGGAGCAAAGTGGACAGAGCAGGACCAAGTGGAGAGCCAGTGGTAAAGCAGGACCAAAGTGGACAGCCAGTGGTAAAGCAGATGGTGAAGTGGACAGCCAGTGGTAAAGCAGGACCAAAGTGGACAGCCCGTGGTAAAGCAGGACCAAAGTGACAGCCTGTGGTAAAGCAGGACCAAAGTGGACAGCCAGTGGGTAAAGCAGAAACCAAAGTGGAGCAGCCAGTGGTAAAGCAGGACAAAAGTGGACAGCCTGTGGTAAAGCAGGACCAAAGTGGACAGCCTGTGGTAAAGCAGGACAAAGTGGACAGCCAGTGGTAAAGCAGGACCAAAGTGGACAGCCAGTGGTAAAGCAGGACCAAAGTGGACAGCCTGTGTAAAGCAGGGACCAAAGTGGAGAGCCAGTGGTAAAGCAGGACCAAAGTGGACAGTGTGGTAAGCAGGACCAAAGTGGACAGCCAGTGGTAAAAGCTGGACCAAAGTGACAGGCCAGGTGGTAAAGCAGGACCAAAGTCCCGGGAAACAGCCCAGTGGTTAAAGCGACTGCTTGAGTGCCTTTGACTGTAAAGCAAGGACAAAGTGGTCTGCCTGTCACCCCACAAGCACAGGACCAAAGTGGACACACCAGTGGTAACGGCAGGACACAAAGTGGATGTTCCTGTGGTAAAGGCAGGACCAAAGTGGAGACATCCATAGCATAAGCCCAGACCACATACAGCAGCCAGTGGACACCTTTGTAAAACATCACATACATGACATGCATACATAATACATAATACACACAAACATACATACCATACATACATATCAATTACTTTAAATGCATCAACTTGTCAAATCAAACACAAGTCACAGAGTATTCCACATGCATGGCAGGCACACAAACAACATTTTACTGTCACACATTCACACTCACACCTACTGTAGACATCCACAACACACACACACATCACATACACACTCTCACACTACATACACACACACACACACAGCCCACATAATTGTTCTCCTCCTTCTCTCTCTCCTTCTCTCATCCCCCACCTCCCCCACCCCTCACACACACACATACCACCACATACACAACTCCCCCCCCAGCATACCACCCTATGCCCCCCCCCCCCCCATCATACCTCCCCCCCCCCATACATTATTACATACATACCCCCCACCCCCCCGCCCCCCCCCCCCAACTTGTCATATCCCCACATACATACCCCCCCCTCCCATACCCCCCCCCCCCATCAACTTGTCACAACAACCCCCCCCCTAGTCCAGACCTCCCCCCCAATAAACGTTATCTTTCACCTCCTCTCCTCCCTCTCCCCCCCCTCCCCCCTCCTCTCTCCTTCTCTCTCTGTCCCCACGTCCTTTCTCTCTCCGGCTGGCTCCAGATCTTTGTCTGTCAGTGCTTTAGTCAGCTGATACTATTTAAAGCACAGTTTGAAAAGTCAACATCTGTCAGTTTCAATGCTGGTTCATGAGGTGATTCCGCCTTGACCAAACACGCCTAGACCCAATCATGACAGACATGCTCAAGTATTTTGCGAGTTGTTTACATTTTGTTATGGGCAGTCCTAACATTGAAAGTCCTGAAACCACTCTTTTATGAACTATGCCTAGTGAAACCTATTACAAGAACAACCACTTTCGTGCTAAAATCCGGCATCACTAAGAGCATAGCAAAGAGGCATGTACTTTTGAAATTTGCCCTCATAGCATGTTTGTATGAATGCGTCAAATGGGTTTGAAACCTCGATGACGAATGCCACCGAGTTTCGATGGTCGATGAAGCATAGATCAGGTTTCAGCCTTGGCAGATCTTCAACACCGTTTATAGAGACAGGCCTATTTTGAAAAACATCCACAAAATCCGTCGCAATGCATTTCTGTAGCTCCTTTCTGATGATCTCAACGCATCTGTCGTGTCTTGTGTGTAGAGGCCCCTCAGTTGACGACATCCATTCAAGGCATGGGAATTTGTGTCAGAACGAAACCCGCACAAAGCACACTCTCTCCCGGTAAGTATCAGGATAGTAGATGTTGTTCACTGCATTGGTCTCCAGCAGCTGTAGACGTCCCTTGCTGATGAACCTGGTTATTTGGTCATTGACGTGGGTGTTGGTGAGGTGTCCTATGGAGTGGGTCATTGCCGCATCCGGAATTGCAACAACCCGGATGATTCTCCCCTTGTTGTTGCAGCTGCTGAAATGGTGCGTATCCTTGTCCATTTGCATTCTTTTGATTGCGCTGTACAATTGTTTAGAATTACTGTAGCGCATTTGAACTACTCCATCCTCAGAAGCTGGGGAGTACTACTCCGAAACTGTCGCTATTTTCATCGAATTCCAGCCTTAGATCCAGTCGCACACACAGCTCATGGAGCTCAACGAAGGAAGAACGTGACCAGTTTGACCTTACTGCCTTTCCTTAACTTCCCATCGGAGTCTGTGGGCATATCCTCCAAAATTGCTGTCGTCTGGATCTGCGTGAGGCACTTTTCCTCTTTTCCATGTGGAGATGGAAACTGTTGCGCGCGCTATATACATACATACATAATACATGCATACATACATATATTTTCCTTTGATGAGACTTTTTTCTTCTTCTTCTTCTTGTCTTAGACATTCATTCCTAACCTAGAAGACCATTTATTTCATTCTTGTGTGTCTGGATGCCATCTGCAAGCTGTCTCTACTGTTCCTGTAACCTAGGCACCCAGACCTTTGGACGGTTTCCCACTGGCTGCAAAGGTGGGTTTCGTCTTCTTATCACGCGTTTTGTTTTGAACTATGGGACGGACTAGTCAACACGGGCATCTTTCCACAGAGGACATAGAGACTGTATGGCAACACACCAGCCCTTTCAAACGACGGCGACACTCGTAAACTTGGTGATCCTGGGGTCCGAATCTCCGCCGGGCCGTTTCGGTACAGGGGATTTTTTCGCCTTGGAGTTAACATTTGGTTTCTGACTCCATTTCCCATATAGTCCTTCGAATGAGACTATAAGTCGAGGTTTCCGTGTGTGAACGCACGCATAACATCTTGCACACACACTTTCGGGAAGAGAAATCATCTGGTCGTGGTATGGATGACACGTTACACATAGCATGCCACCCTCCTCGATGTTGGGGAAAATGGTGTTTTTAAGTTGTGCCCGCTGTGTCGGCCTGGTGTGTGTGTTGGGTGTGTGTGTGTGTGTGTGTGTGTGTGTGTGGTGTGTGTAGTATGTGTGTGTGTGTGTGTGTGTGTGTGTGTGTGTGTGTGTGTGTGTGTGGTGTGTGTTTTTCTCCATCCTCGCTTTTTGTTCCAGGCGCACTCTGAGCTTTTTTTTACTCCCTTATCACGAACCATTCCTTTTCCACCTCGTCATCATCATCATCATCATCATCATCATCATCATCATCATCATATCGTCATCATTTTCCATTATCATTATCATTATCATTATTGCTAATAGCAGCAGCAGCATCTTTCTTGCGACTATTATCGTATCATTATTAATCTTAATATTGTCAGTGGTAGTAGTGTTGGTGGTGATGGCAAAATTCTTCTCTGCTTCTTATAATAGTAATGATGATTAGTAGTAATGGAAGATATTTAATCATCATTAGATGATGATAATGATGATTTTCATTAGTCATTCTTTATGATGAACTGTATTCCTTCTGCATTTTCAAGATTTTTTTGTGCATTTATATATTTTTTTTTGTTTTAGATTGCTATCTTTCTCATTATTGATATCATTAGTATCACCATCATCATCATCATCATCATCATCATCATTAGTATAATAGTAGTGATGTTGTAGCTATTTCTGAGATTTCTTGAGATTTTTTTTTTTATCTTCCAATCTTTCCCCTTCTTCTTCTTCCTCTTCGTCTTCTCTTCTTCTTCTTTCTTCTCGTCTCTTCTTTCCGTTATTATTATTATTATTATTATCATTATTGTTATACACGCTGTTTTTTATTATCATTATTGTTTGTCATTGTCATTATCATAATTATGGGTTGTTATACAAATGGCGTTATTACTTATCATTTAGTATGGATCGAAATATGAAATGAGGCTAGGGAGCAGCGCATGCATAAACAGTAAATAAGTGGGTAGTCTTTGCTCCCAAAGGAAACCTAACACAGATACTAACTTGTTATTCAAGACTGGCACAGCCTTTAAACTTTGAATAAAGTCGACAAATACAAAGACGAACAATCTAATAGTGGGGGAAAAACAAGCGCAGGGCCGAACAACTAAATTGTCTTCATAGTAATGCCTTGGCAAAACTTTGACACGTTACCTGAGAGGGTGGGGGCCACTTATTTACTGTTTATTGTTTTGCTGTTCCCTGCCTCATTTCATTTCGATTTCCGTTTTGATTTAAATCGAGGTTACTTGTATTTGTTTTGTTTCTGTCTGTCTTTGTTGTTTGTCTTCTGATCTCCCTTTGCATCCTTGGGTGGATCCTCAAGCGTAGGCTCAAAGATTGGCCCCTACATTTTATACTATCTGCATAATATCTGTAGTTTTTCCAGCAACTTTTTTTCCTCCCCACCTTTCATTTGGTTTCCTTTAGAAGCGGTCGCGTACTACTACGAAGTCAGGCCGACCGGACAGGTTCTTGGGCCGTAGCGCAAGCCCAAGGCCGGGACAAACCCGATGTCGTGTTACACGCAACAATCGGCATGAACGGCTGCCATGAAGGGGCGGCTGTACCCCTCAATCAACACACTGCCTGGGTTAACCGCTCACGTACATGTGTGTGTGCATCATGGCGGACAGAACCGCTTTTGGATGATCTAGCTGAGAGGACTGTTTTTGGTCATTTTGAGGTGGAAAAAGAAAAAAAAGAAACCACTCTGACATGGTGGGTCAAGAATCACACAAGAAAAAGATGCCACTGCTTTGCATGTCATGAACCACACGTGTGTGGGGGGGGGTCAACGACAGTAGGTAATGACCAGAATCGTCAAATGATGAAATTCATTGCGCAAAAAGAGACACGAAAATTAAAGAAAAGAAAAAAGGGTAACTGTTTGAAAAAAAATAAAAAGAAAAAAAAAAATTAAATGCAAAACAAAACGAGTCCCACCTACGCGAGTCATTTGCCTAATTTTGACGCGCTGATCCAAATCTGGCATTATTTTTTTACCTACGATGTGATTTTCTAATAATTTTTGAAATTAGTTCTGTTGTTCCCTGGCCTCGGCACACAACAAAAGAAACCGGATGGCCGGATGTCCAATTCACAAGCAGCGCCTGTGATTTTGGACGAGAGGCGGATCGGTGTTCGCCCGGACATTTCCTACGGTTTTCTTAATTACACACGTTACGATCGGCCTTGGTTTTGCCTACGGCCCAGAAAACCTGTCCGGTCGGCCTGTACGTGTATGTCCCTCACAGGTGAGAATGCCGGTCGATTATTCGGGCAAAGATTGTGATGTACGGGCATACTGCCCAGAGATTAGTTAAAAAAAAAACAAACGAAAAGTGTCTGGGATGGTTATGTTTTGGTGGGTGTGTGTTGTTACTTCACGAACGTAGAACCAGATGTTGTGTTGTGTGTGCGCGTGCGCGCTGCGCGCTTCCACGAACGTAGAACCAGATAAGTGTGTAGCGTACGCGTATGTATGGTGTCATTGATTTCAAAATCAAACCCCTTTGACCACATTCATGACAAACAACGCTATGAGGGTAAATTTCAAAGATACAAACATACTCTTTGCTAAGACTCCTTAGTGATAAAATATCCAGGATTGAAGCACGAACGTGTTGTTCTTGCTAATATGGTCACCTCGGCATAGTTCCTAAAAAGACATTGAAATTCAGGGCACTGTTCAATGTTAACTTGCTTTGCCCATAACAAAATTGTAAACAACTTGCGCAAAATACTTTGAGCATGTCTGATCATGAGTATGGGTCGAGGCGTGTTTGGTCAAGACGGAATCCACCTCCATGTAACGCGGAGGCATTGGAAACTGACAGAAAAAAAAATCTGCCATTTCGAAACGTGTGTCGTTAAATACTATCTACTGACTAAATGGCACTGACAGACAAAAGAATTGTAGAGACCGAGCCTGATGAAGAACAGGACGTTGGGACACCGATATAGAGAGAGAGAAGAGCTAGGAGGGAATCCGAGTGGATAGAGAGAACGTTTATCGATGCGCCGGGTTGGCGAATCTGGAATCTACGTTGGGCATTGTTGCTGTGTGACAATGTTGAATGCAATTAAAGTAATTGAAGATATGGTGTGTGTCCTGCAATGCGTGCAGTGGTCCGTGCTCCTGCGTGCCGTGGCTACCGCGTGACGCCGCCGCAAAGGGCGCGCGTATGTATGTGAATGTGAGTTTTGTGGTGTGTGTATTTGGTGGATGTGTGTTGTGGTTATGTGAAGCGTACTTTTAAGACCTTGATTTAGTATCGTAGTAGTAGTATTACGTATAAGTAGTGGTAGTAGTAGTAGTAGTATCATTGTGCGTGTATGCATCATCGTTGCAGTATGATCCATTACTTGGGGGTGTGTGGTGGTTGGTGGTGGGTGGTGGTGGTAATGATGGTAATGAATTTTGTATAATGTTTTTTAACTATTCATTATCCAATCGCTAGATGTATAGAAAATTGTTTATTGTATATTGTTCATGATGTGCAAGTTACATCAATCATTACATAGTAAATACATCACGAATAATGGTATAACTTATACTAGGGGTGGGGAGGGTGATGGTGGGTGTTAGGATGAGAGTGCATTTGTTCATCCGCACATGTCAATAAGCATCATCATCATCCTCTCAGTACGCGCGTCCGTCGTCTTCGTCCAATCGTCGGTCGTCGCCCAGCATTATTCATTAATCATCATAGTCTTGGTTTTGGTTTGCACGATATGAGTTCATGTATACATCATCATCATCATTTGTCATGAGCATGAGCATTAGATCCAACCCCTGCAACATTAACTGGTTGCCTTACCTCTCCTTCATGGAGATTCATTTTTCTACGTGGTCGTGACGCGCAATACTAGGTCGGATTTCCTGCGATACCGATCAACAGTCCGCTGACAGTCACTGAGAGCTTCATTGGCGCGTAGTCATTGTCTGTTGCCATAAATTTCCCCTGCTCCGACCCTGTTCCCCGGATGTAGGCGACGGGGTGGGTGGGTTGAGGTGGCGGATGGGGGCCTTTATAGGTTGGTTTTGTCCCTCCTCCTCTCACCCCTCGGCATAGCTCTGGGTTTCTGATGTTTTCACCCCAGGGCTTGATCCTCGCCTTGGAAAAGACTCCTTAGTGCCTCTCGTTGGCTACGATTGCCACCCCCCCCCCCCCCCGGACCCCCCCCCCCCCCCCTTTCACTCTCAACCAGCTCGCTTTCTTTCCTCTGTCCTATCTGGTCTGTCTGTCCCTGTTTTTGTCTGTCTGTGTCTGTCTGTGTCGTCTGTCTGTCGGTGTTCCTGTCCTGGCTCATCGTCTCTCACATCTCTCATCTGCTCGCTTCTCCTCTCTCTCTTCTCCTCCGCTCTCCTGCGTCGGTTCAGGCCAAGGGGGTCTCGGTGCGGCCCCGCTCCGCTCGCTCATTTCTCTCCTTCCTCTCTCTCTCTCTGTCGCGATCTGTCTGTCTCTCATCGCTCTCTCTTTCTCCTCATACTCTATCTCTCTCTCTCGTCTCTGACTGGTCTGTGCTGTGATCTGTCTGTCTGCTGCTGTCCGGTCTTTCTGTCTGTCTTGTGTCCTGTCCGCCGTCCTGTACTGTACTGTCTTCCCCTTCTGTCTGTCTGTCTTCCTTTATTTCTGTGTCTGTTGTCTTCTCTTTTCTTCCTTCTCTCACTCTGTCTGGGTCTGTCCGTCCGTCTGTCTTTCTGTCCTAGTCCTGTGTCTGTCTGTGTCCCTGTCTGTCTGTTTCCTTCTCTCCTCTCCTCTCTCGTCTCTCGTCTCTCTCTCTTCATCTCCTCTCTCTCGTCTCTCCTCGCGTCTCTCTCTCGTTACGCTTACACAACATACACACACATACAGTCTCCACACACATTACCCTTCAATCTACTGACAAAATGAAGCCTGTCATCTCCCCCCCCCCCCCCCCACCTCCCCCCACCTCCTTTCGCCCTGCCCTTGCCTCTGTCCCTCTGACCCCCCCGCGCCCCCCCACCCCCCCAAACCCCCCCCCCCGTCTGACCCCCCCCCCCCCCCCCCCCCCCCCCCCCTCCGTGCCCTCCATCCCACACCCACCCCACCCCCCCCCTGCAAGCGGCATGTAAGGTACCGATGTGAACGGTGGAGCCAGTAGTGGTACCATGTGAAGTGGACCGCCTATGTGCATAATCCCCCCCTCCCCCCCCCCCCCCCCCCCCCGCCCCCCCCCCCCCGGGCCACATACCAGCTCCCGGCCAGTACCAGGCCGGCATCACCAGTCCCATCACAGCTGAGTGGCCACCGCTGTCGGATGGCCATGACTTCACATCACTTAAACCCCCTTCCATTCTCACTGGGCATGCCTGCCGCCCCCCACCCCCCACCCTCCCACCGCCCCCCCCGCTGCCGCCCCCTCACGTCGCACAAGCCGCTGCCCAGTCTGTCCCGTCTACAGCATGCTGTCTCTCCTCTCCCTCTCCCTCTTCCCTCTCATCTCCTCGCTCTCCATGAAAGAGCGGACTCTCCTCGGGAGGATGATCGTCAGTCGAAGCAAAGGAAGTCTCTCTCGGTCTCCTCAGTTGTCGTCTCTCTCTCACACTCGGCTCGTCCTCTCTCTCTCCTCTCTCTCTCTTGTCTGTCCACTGCCGACTTGGCCTGTCATACTCAGCCTGCTTTTTTCGCAACAAAACGAAACCGAAGGGAAAATTGACGCGTGCTTACACGCCGTTTGTAGATGGAGTGACAGCATTCAGCACTTCGGTGTCATCTCTGTCTCTTCGTCCATCATCATTATTTTTTTGGGTGTGTGGTCGTCCCCCCCCGGTTTCGGCCGTCATTATCATAAGTCTCATCGATCTTCTCACTTCATCCTATCACCAATTTCATTCCATCATCCCTCTATCATCGTCTCTCGTCGTCGTCGTCGTCGTCGTCGTAGTCGGCATTATCCTCACCATGATTATCATCATCAATCATATCATCGTCATCAGCGTCTTCCTCATCAGCACGTCATCATCGCCTATCATAATTGTCTCTCACATCATCATCATCATCATCATCATCATATCCACACCAGCATTATCATCATCGTCATTAGTTGATCGTTTGGCCAAGAAATGCCACAACAGAGAAACTGTCAAACATCATCTATCCCCTGCTCAGACCTGAAACCCAAAATTAATGATTATGTCAGAGACCTCTGGCAGGAGAAAGATTGGAATACACAGACGGATAACAAACTCTTTCAGATCTCTGGTGGTCGTAAAGAAGAAACAGTTCTGTGCCGGCTGCACACCGGCCATTCGTATTTTACTCATTCCTACCTTTTTAAAGAGTGAAGAAGCTCCGTGGTGCATTCCATGTCATGTGCCACTCACAATGAAACATATTCTTTTAGAGTGTTGGGACTTGCACGATGTGAGACACAAACATTTTACAGCAGATTCCATGAAAACCTGTTCAGAGATGTTCCGCCTGACGCGATCTTTGAGTTCTTGAAAGAGATTAACATTTTTCATCGATCTGAATTTTACAGCGGAAAGATTTTTAACAAACTTTCGAATGGGTTTTTTTTTAGATATCATTTAAAAATTCCAATGTGAAATTGGGTGAATGAATGAATTGTGAGTTGATATAGACCACCACCATCACCACCACCACCACCCACCACCACCACCATCATCATCATCATCATTATCCTCATTATCATGTGTGTGTGTGTTGTGGTGTGTGTGTGTGTGTGTGTGTGTGGTGTGTGGTGTGTGTGTGTGTGTGTGTGTGAATGCAGCGTCTCAACGATCGGTTTCTAAACAAATTTGAAAAAATGATTGATAAAGCTCCTAAAAAAAAAAAAAAAAAAACAAACGTAGACAAACGAATCACAAGACAAAACACGACGTATTTGACCTCTTAGGTCTTCTTCAGGCAAGGGTACACAGCACTGAAGGAGCAATCACTTATCTTCATCCAGTTCGCTGCAGTGAAATGTTCTTAGCTGGAGCTTTCTCAGTCATTTTTTCAAATTGTTTATTCAGATTTCCGCCTGCAGTCGCCTCTCATTGCAACTAGATCGCTTTTTTCAATTTCTCTGTTTTAGGAACATGGCAGGCAGAGGCATCCTATCCTTATAAACAGGATGTACTCCTTTTGTTGTATAGAGAGTTGTCGTTGTGTGAAAAGACAGTGGTGGGGTGGTTGGGCCGCTATTGGTTAGACATACTGCCCGTTTCTGTCGTTAGTTGTTGTTTGCCTTGTTTGTTTGGTTTTTGCATGAGATCGCTTCAGGAGGCTTT
>JADBJO010024717.1:0-24783 GCA_016801955.1 Conus betulinus
CCCCCATCTTCTCCCCTCTCAGAGGAAAAGAGAGAGATCACCGCCTTTCGGCGTTCTTTGCTAAATTGGCTAGATCTGTCCCTCGTTGGGGAGAACGCGACAGGTTACACTGGGGAAGGGTCGCATCCCATTGTAGAACCCAGTCTCCTCTTGTCAGGTGTACCACAGGGAACTGTTTGTCTGGGCCTTGTTTTTCTATTTATATAATGACATAGTGGCAATCTCTCGCCTGAACCACTATAAGGTTTTTTTTTGCCGATGACAGGCTTAGTATAAATAGATCCAATCAGAACACGCAAGAAATGATACACCTCATTCTACAAGGAGACAATAAAACGCTTTACAAGAGTGGGAAAGAACTTGGAAAATGGAATTTTCATCCCCAATCAGTGACCAAAGTGTTTGCGTAGATTTAATAACGCTCACCAACCTAGAATCAGAATACTCTATTCACAATACTATTCTTAAAGAACCCAGTGCTGCAAAACTTCATAGGCGTGCATTCTAGATAGTCGTCCCTCAAATCGAAAGAACATTCCCCCAATTAGTATGTAAGAAAGCAAACAACATCTTAACTTTCTAGAGCTTCTTGCAAACCGTAGCCCCCGTTGTACATGTCCTGTATCATTTGTTAGCGCTTTCAAACAGTCATTCCGCTTGCATCATTTTCATCATAGTAGATTTATGCCCTATATAATCAAATATAAAACAACAACTGCCGTTCTGAATCCAACCACAAAGCAGTTAAAAAGGCCTCTTAGTTTTGTCTTTTATAGTACCCCTTATTCAACTTCTGTTGAAAATATGGGAAATATTTAACTCACTGTGGTCCGTGGATCCCTGCCTTTCTGAACCCTGCTGTGCTCCTTTTGCCAAGAGGTGGTTGCCTCAATATAATTCATTATCCTTTCATTTATTATGTTGCAAAACACCTTTTTCCAGTGACACTATTCAAGTTACGCCTCTCTGTAATTGTTTGGGGGTGGATTGGCCCGCCAGACTTGTAGACTGGGACGTGTTGAATTCCTGTTTTTCAGAGGTCCGTGTATTTTTCTTCTGTTTAAAATTAATTAAGTTTAAACGTGTCTGTCAGAAGAGAGCCGACTCACTTTTCAGGGTACCATTGCTTTAAAGTAATTTTGTTTTCTGAATTCCATCCCTTTGCCCTGGGGATTTTGGTATTTTTCAGCTTTCTGCACGTTCTGAACCGGGTTCCTTCGCCGTCCGTTTCTACATTTCTCATAATCATAACCCCGAATTCACAGAAGGACAATAATTAAACCTCTCTAATGCCTGGCTGTAACATGTCCTCATCTATTTGGGTTTGTTTTTTTTCTGCGGTCTTCTTTGTTCTCTCCTATTAGGTGTCTTAAGAAATTTCAAAGCATTTGTTCGCGCTAAGACAATTTGTTTGAACTATAAAGTTCGTGATCGTATGTTTTTGCAGTTCTTTCGTACGGTTTTCCCCTAGTGAATTGGGATGCAGTTGTCTAGGTGCTTCATTCGAGAATGAAGAAGTATTGTTTCCGAGTAGGTTTCGGTGCGTTCTTGATCTATTGAAAGTCTTTAATAATATGTACATTGTGGAAAAGTATGTTTTGCCTGAGTTTTGGTTTGTGTTTTGGGGGGGTTTCTGGCTTAGACCGCCAAGTTTCAGTATTGATCGCTCTCTCTTCATTTGTAATGAATTCGGACAGGTCCTGTTCAACACACTCTATCGATCGCACTCTAGATTTTTGCGGCCATGATCCAGCTTATGAATAGCGAATCCGCCATCTTTGCTGTGCGGTCTTGAAGATAGCTAGTCGTTTATCGTTCACGAAGGTCGAGTTAGCCCGGAAAGCACGGGCATTGGTGCAAGGTGGGTCACAATGTCAGGTCTGATCATCTCGAGTTCGTCGGTCGCGATCGGGAGGCCATCTGTTGGAGGGTGCGCACAACTTGTGCGACAGACTGTGCAGGCCACTGAAATTACGAGAGAAACGGCTAAAGTATTCGGAGACGCCCAGCTCATGAACGTCGGCTCTCGGACTCGACTGCGTGGACCTCCTGGGCTGAAGGAGGGGGACCGTACGGCGTGTCTTTCAGGTACGGAGGGCAGGGGCGAGGGGGACGTGGATGAAAAACGTCGACTGCTGCGCCATGCTAGGCCTGAATGCTCATGGCAAGGCATGTCCACCGGTCATGTTTAACCCCTGGCTAATGCAAAGATTCGAGGACAGTACGCACTCCTCTGTGCGACGCTGCGTCCCGGGGGGGGACAGTGGGCTGCAGCGGGCGTGAGGCGGGCACTCCACTGGCCTGTTCTAACACAGGGCCGCAGCAAATACACTCTGCAGCAAAGGGCAACAGATCTTTGCGACGCTGCGGCCCGGGGAAGGAGACAAGGGAACAGCCACAGAGCGCCGACGCCACGGCCCTCCATGCAAAACACACAGGGGATGTGCAGGACGAAAGGGTCGCTATCAAATCGAGCCTCTCCAGGCATCCTTCGGAGGAGGGGACTCAGAGGGCCAGTCGACGGGTGCGGGTATCACGGGAGCAAAAGAGGAGCACGCGGGGGCCGGCCCACAAACACAGGCGAGGGCGCGCCCGCGTTTCGTCACAACGAAATCTCGTGGGGGGGACAGGCATGGACGGGCCACCAACAAAGGGCGAGAACGGGCTCGGATGGGGAAGGGGGTGGGTAACAAGGGGGCACTACTAAAAGCCACTGGGTAATCAGCAGCCGTCTGGGGGCAGCGACTGTGGCGCTGGGCCAGGCCAGCTCCGCGAAAGGGCGGCCAGCCAAGGAGGCCGATATACTAATCGGGTGGCTGCGCCGCGGGGGAAGACGGAAAGTGCGGGACAACAGGGCGCGCCTGAACTCTCGAACTACGGGGGCACCGTGCTTCGCGTGCAGCCGCTCTGTCGACCTTGTCGCGCGGCGACTAAGACTACGAACAGGGGGACGGAGGGCCCAAAAAGGGTGCTGCTCGGCCGTCGTCCGGATAGGAGAGACATGAAACGGGGAGGCCAGGGAGCATGCTAGGTAGTCGACAGTTTGAAGGATCAGCGCCTGAAGATACAGACACCACTTGACTCACCACCAAAGTCTTGAAAGATCGATCGCGGGGAAATGTATCCATCACCGATGCAAGGTAACGCCTGATATTTCCTTAAGGCTTCGGGCAGGAAAAAGGGAGGTGAGTTGTTGCGCTCTCCGTCGAAAACATACGCTCTCCTACGGGTTCGTAAACAGGCGCAATACGAGCCCGCATGGGTCGGGAAGTAACGACCCCGCGGGGTAGCCTGTTAAAGGGCTTTGTCGATCCTCACTGGTTCCCGTGTCAATAAGTGAATCTGCGGCGCAGGCGCTCGCCCCATGATATCGATTCTGAGCCGTACGAAACGCAGTGTGCGTCAAGTCAAAATCGGGACCTCGGTTGACATGCTTTCCTACGGGGTCGGCGTAGCACTGAACGTCCGGCCCGTGCAGTAAGACCTTTCTCGTCAACAGTAATGGCCGGGCGTGCGTAAGCGCAAATGGAGACCGTTCGTGGCAGATCGCCAAGCAACTACATGAGATCGATCCTGCCGGCGGTTTGCAACGTGACAGACAGGCGAGATCGGACCGTCTCGTGTTTACAATAGCGCTACGGGGGGACATCGCAGGCTTCGACCTGGGAAACGGCAGGATCACAAATGGGGCCCCACTGCCCTCTCTGAGCAATCGAAGGTAGAAATCTGAGGCTGCGTTGCGATGTGCGAGACAGAGGGAGGGGTGGCGTACAGACTCCCATTCTGCGCAGTACTTCGGCAGCGCGCTTGCATGCGACACTCTGCGGAGACTGCGCCTCGTTACAGATGGGTGGCACTGCAAACACGTCGTGCCATCCTCGTATGGCTTAAATTTTGCGACGACAATGATCAGGGACATAAGAAGAGTGGACGTTCTCTTGGCCCCATCCCACAGGGGACGAGAAAGGTATGAGCAAACGGTAATGGTGCCGTCTTGGGGGGCTCGGCTCGGGCGTGGGGGGGGGTGTGTGTGGTGGGGGGGGTGGTGTGGGGGGGTGTTGCGGGCGTGCGGTGCGGGGCGATTTGGCGTCTCGCTGGGGTGCGTTGCGCGGCTGCGGCTGGCGTGCGTGCGTGCGTGTCCGTGCGGCGCGTCGTCGCGTTGCTTGTGCTTGTGTGCCCCTGCCTGTGTGTGTGGGTGTGGTGTTGTCTTGTCGTGGTGCGTGGTCTTGGCGGCGTTGCCGCGAATGGGGGTTGGATTGGCTGTGTGGGTTCTTGTGGTGTGGGTGCTGTGGTGTGTCACGCGCGCGCGCGCCGGTGTGTGTGTGTTGTGTGTGTGCTGTTCTGCTTGCTGTTGTGTGCGTGCGTTCGTGTGCTGTGCTGGCTAGGCGGTGTTTGACGATTTTCGCAAACATTGTGACAGAAGTCTTACGGCTGCTTGAAATAAGGAGTGTAGGCATATCGACAATAAACGCAGGGAAATGCGTTACTTTTCAGTGATCCTTTTATGTTGTCCGTTTTTAATCTATCTCCTGTTTTTGTTACTGTCATTTTGGATATTGCAATCAATAACCAAGGGATACCACATTGCAGATAAAACACACAAAAGCAACATAAAATTCGACATTTTTCAATACTTTCGCATCTTAGATAACATGCAGTTCGCGACACAGGTCTGGATTCATGGAGCTAAGGGGGCATCTTGTAATTTGCCTGTCCATGCACGACTGTGATCATAGCGCATTATACGGATCTTAAGTAATGTGTAATTTGGGAAGTCTTCTCGATGACAAGCCCCATTTTAATGCAACGGCCGACAAGTAGCGCCTAAATTTACTTGCTGTCGTTAGTTCAGTTCACATGACCCGCGAGACCGAAGAATGAAAAGAAGTAAAAGTAACGCAGAAACTTCTCCACTGACTTTGTTGCGGTATGGCGAAACAGACACGTGACATGGTACCGCCGCGTCGGTGTGTGTTAACAACACATCAGCTGGGAAATCGCGCGCAGTGGGGTCTCAGTAGCGAATGTGGGGGAGCGTCATTGGACTAGTCTCACGCAGTGTCACCCGCTCGCCTTGGTGAAACGGAACGTCCCACACCAACTTTACACATTTTACGAGAAGCTGTTTAGATCATTCAACCTTTAAATATGAAACAGTTTTCTTCTCGAGATACTCCGTACAAGACATCACCACACAACGTTGTGACGGTTTCTGTGTCATTGGCAGTAAGAAATGCAGTCCTATGTGAGTCTCCTACATCGTTGCATAGGGGCACAGTGGGGGGGGGGTGGTGTGTTTGATGAATGCTCAGCAGTTAGCTCCAACTCTTTCAGGAAATCCGTTTGGTGAGCGTGCCAGACAGCAAGCTGTGGTCAGTGTGAGTGAATGTTTCCCCGTCGCGTTTTCTCTCCCAAGACACAGCTGTTCCTGTCAAGGCAATCATTCCCTTCACCCTCTCCTTTATGAGTTTGATGAGGCTGGCAAACATGTCCTCCCTGATATCGGTTCTCTCATGCAATGATTATTCCGCACTCCTCCTTAATCTTGACGCGTCGAGGATTAGTTTCAAACTGTCATTGATTGATGTCGGTTTTGCCCTTCTCGAAGTCCAGAATGAACGCTGCCATATTCCAGATGTGCATCAGCCAAACTTCAGCATTCATCCTGATTTTTTTTGACGTACAAAAACCTGTTTATTGCGCGTTGCGCTTGCAGCAGCTTGTTTCTACTATTTTATCCTCTGTCATTAAGTGCCCTTTCTTCAGCGGGTTTCAAAAGGAATGTTAAATGTCCTATGCATTCACATATTTTTGGTGAAAAGTGCATTTGTTTTTTTTAAAACAAAAAAAGACTTTGATTTGTTTATTTTCTACTCCTGACTTGTTACTAATAAATTTCGCTACCTGATAAACCCATATGATATCGTACTTAACTAACAGCCTATAGTTATATGGAAGGATAGAGAGAGAGAGAAGAGAGAGAGAGAGAGAGAGAGAGACGGATGTGTGTACGCCTGACTTTAAACACAAAATCCCATTTGCAGTAGCTGTTTTGTCTTTAGTATCCAGTGAAATCTTAAGCTACAGCGGCACTCGAATTCCCTATCTGACTTCATGAAGCAGAATCTGTCAATCTGAATTCCCATCTCGTTTTGTTCACACTTTTAACCTAGCATGCTTGCAAGCAATGGTTTACATAGTTCAATGGAACACTCAAGCTCTTGGTCAAAATGGTCTCACTTTCCCATGCAGAAACAAGATCCCAACATTTGATTGCTTATGCTTACAGAGGGTTATCATCTGAGTCCACAGGCTGGTTTCTGTTCGAATATTTCTGTGGAGACAGACCCTACAGGTCCCGACCTGACATACTTACCAGGTCATCGGTATAGACCAATTGCCATGACAATTGTAAAACCCCTACATTAGTACGCTCTCTGTGACTTACAGGACATCTTTACAGAAAACATCACTTTGTTAAAAAAAACACAACAAAAAACGACAGACCAAAGTTGATAATGATGTGGCAGCTGTTTCTCTTTACATTCTGGGCAAACAATGCGTAGCCCCGTCCCTGAGTATAAAATTCAATGGAGATTGTTCATGGCAATGTCAGACATACGAAGACGAAAGTGTACCATGACAAGACAGCTGCGGTTTCCACCAGTTTTTTCTTTTAAAACAACGAAAGTAACGCAAAGAGAAATAATTGAGTTTGTGACGTTGCGGATTGGTGATCTCAAGGGCGAGATTAAAAAAAAAAAAATCAAGCTTGGGCATCAATGGTTTTACTCAATCACTGTACAGACATAAATGAAGGAAGATTTTTGTTTCAGATAAATAATGATGCAGCGCAAAATGGACAGATTTGCATGATCCAGTTACAGTGAATGGATAACTGAAAGACATCTTTTATGGTAAAGACTGCTCGCTCGCATTTCATCAACAGTTGACATGAAATACATGAAACAAAGCATGTCTTCTTGCTTTCGCGAATACTATGTGAAAAAAAAATTTATTTGCTGCCTTCAATGGCATCAGCCCACCTGGACAAAACCGTGTTGAAGTTGAAATTCTACTAGTGTACAAAATGCATATGTAATCCACAAAACTCGCTACCCACAGTTGAATTAACATTGCCAAGCTGTTCAAAGGAATTATTTAAAAGACTGATAATTTTTAAAGAAAATGTGCAAATGTTGCAGAATGGCGAACTGTTTTCAGAAAACGAACCGAGCAAATAATAGATTTCAAAATTTGCATTGAAATCATATACCGATCTCTTCTTTCAAATTCTCTGATTATGTTTTTTGTTCTTAATCAGAAAACATCTGATTCTTTATGGCGTAAACGGTTTATGAAGCTTATGCGTTGGCAATTACATGCATGGTAATATGTTTAATATATTTTTGTAACAAGTCCCGCGTACACCTGTTACGTATATAGAACCGTGTGAACAAAATCTGAAAACTTGAACAGTACTTTTTCTGCATTGTACCTAAAATTCTTAAAGAAAATTAGATAGAAAAATGGATGCCTCATATTTGATATTCGTTTCCAACATTATGAATACAGACCAGGATATTTTTAAAATTTGTCTGATCTGTAATTTTATGAAGATAATATTCTTGCATCTGGTAACCAAGGAACGTCTACACAAACATCTCAAGGACCCAGCAGCCAGGAACTCTACACAACATCTCAAAGACCATCTCACAGCCACAGCACCAGGAACTCCACACATCAACATCTCAAGGACCAGCAGAAACCAAGAAACTCCACACAAACACCTCAAGGACCCGCAGGAAGCAAGGACTCCTCATGAACACCTCAATACCACAGGAAGCAAGAAACTCCACAACAAACACCTCAATGACCAGCAGAAGCAAAGAAACTCCACACAAACACCTCAATGGACCCGCAGGAAGCAGAAAAAACTCCACATGAACACCTCAAGGACCCACAGGAACCAAGAAAACGTCACACAAACACCTCAAGGACCCGTAGGAAAGCAAGGCAACTCCACATGAAACACCTCAAGGACCAGCAGGAACCAAGAAACTCCACACAACCACCTCAAGGACCCGCAGGAACCAAGGAACTCCACATGAACCTCTCAAGGACTCAAGCGAGCAGAACCAAGAAACACCACACAAAACATCTCAAGGACCAGTAGGAACTCACAAAAAACATCCCAGGACGAGCAGAGCGTCCACTTATTGCGGCAGTCAATGGTGAAGAGAGACTGGATGGACCTGTCAGCGGAAAACGCGGACAACTGGGAGACAACAACACACAGAGGGGCAGAATCCTTCCGGACAACCTCCAGGGAGGCCGTTGAAGTCAAACGGAAGATGGCAAAAATGGCGTCGACTGTGGCGGCGTGGTCTTATCAAGGTTCCCTATGCCTTGCATGGTGGAGAGAGTGCAGGTCAAGGGTAGGACTTTCACAGAGAAAAGGGCATGTCGCCGACCTCATGGACTATTTTCATCATCCCTCTCTTATCTTCGAATAAGAAGAATCTGCCCACCACCCCGTTATAAACAGAAAGCACCATTTTCCTGCTATTTTCCTTTTAAATATTGGTCAGAAAAATGGCGATTAAGGTCAATGTGGTTAAAAGAGACCTTTTCAACCTTACAAAAGAGAAATGTATATTGTGTATGACAAAACGCTTGAGCCCTCACTTTCTTTGGACATCATCACGCTCAAGGTTTAACAACCAAAGAAAGACTTTCAATAGGCCAAAGCTACGTTTGTTTTGGGGCCAGACAGATCATGTGTAATGTTTTTTAGGTTAATCAAAATATTCCATAACCTCAACATCCTATCTGCCTAAATATTACCCATACATACAGTCAAATCTACCTGAACACTGAAAATTACAGTTGATGGAATAAGCTTGATTATCCACGCTACTGTCAGTCATGGGTCGTCAAGTTCGAAATAATGGAATCGACGGGAAAATTTTGAATATCTACACTGGACGTACGTTTTCATAATCGAAGCAGTTGAAAAATGGTTTGTTTGGGTGAAAGAGAAAAAATGCCCACTTGCCGTAAGAAGTTTAGACTGGGAATATTCAAACTTGGGGGTAATTTCTAAGTCTAGCTCAGACATGATACATTTTCTTACCAAATCATAAAGATTGACAGGGAGACCCCTTTAACCATAAACCAACTTTTGGATATAACATCAATCATAAAAAGTACTCAATTAAATTTTCTTTCGTATCTTTGGTAATAAATACTTGAAATGACACGGAATTTACCCATGCCAAACCACTTTTGAATAAACTAACACAATAAGTATAAGTATACATCATGTATTGTAAATTTTGGTTTTAGTTTTTACCTCCAAATTGAAACGAAAAAAAAAATCGACAATTATATATTTTTGACAGAGTTTGTGCTTTATACTGATAATGAAACTTGGTGATGTAAATTAACTTTAATTCTGTTTTCGTCCTGACCGCTCTGAACATATGTTATCAGTCCTGCTCAGAACCACTATCTGAAATACATTCGTTTATTTTTGCGAGTCTTGCTAAACATATATTCAGGCAAATTCTCCTGCTTAATGTTATCGAAGTTATGAAACAGGCAAGATGAATTAATTTAAGCTGTCCTGATAAAAGTGACTTGCTTTACATGTATCAGTCACTATGTCTCTGGTCTCACCGTTTGTGAACTCTGTAATCCGTGCAAACTATTCGTGCTCCACGGTCTTACAAAATTCAGTAGATCCACGCATCGTTGCAACCATTTATCTTTCGAGTCATCTCCTGAACACATATATCTTACATTTCGTGGACTGTGAACCACAACAAATTGATCACTTGTTGGTGGTAGCGGCGTCGTGTGTGTGTGTGGTGTTGTTGGTGTTGTGTGTGTGTGTGTTGTGTGTGTCGTGTGTGTTGTGTGTGTGTGTGTGTGAAAGACAAAGAGAGAGGCGCCAGAGAGAACAAATAGTGTAATTATTACAATTAGAAATTTGAATGCCTCCTTAATAAATAAACAAACTCAAAAAAGCACGCAAATAAACAGGTACATGAATCAAACTAATAACACACATAAGTCTAAGATAGGCAAACTAACTTGATTAGATAAATCAAAAATATTGAATAAATTAAAATAAAATAAATGGATAACTCGTGAACACAGAGAAAATAAATACTAAAAATAAATAAGTAAATGTACGGCATGCAATTTTAAGTTTGAAGTGGTGTGTGTCGTGCCATGTGCGTGCGTGTGTTTTGCGTGCGTGCCGTTTCGTGCGTGCCCTGTGTGTGTGTTGTGTGTGTGTGTGTGTGTTGTGTGGTGTGTGTGTGGGTGGTGTGTGGTGTTGTGTGTGTGTGTGTGTGATTAAGAAAGGAAAGAGAGGGTTGGAAACAGAGAACAAAGCTGTATTGTAACGTGATTTTCTTGCGGTATCAGTCATATAAATATGCCCGCATTCATACCCAAAGAGTCACAAAGAAAGTTGGAGAGGTTCAATAGCAACATAACGTCTTAAAACGTAGAAAATGGAATTTCCAACACGAAAGAGCAAAAATGACATGGAGATTAAGAAAAAACAAAAACAACAAACAAACGAAAAAAAAAAAAAAAAAACGCGAGCAGAAGTCGACCCAAGCATAAATTCCGCAATATTTCACGAGTACTAACGACCAACAGCATGCAAACAGTCCTTATTTTTCAATACCCTGAGCAAGTAAGATCTCTGAGACACACAAACACGACAGTGCAGGAGGAAGATAGAACCACAAATTAGGTTGTATTGAGATGTCCCCTAAACCCTGATTCAGGAAGGTTTTGACTTTGTCGTTGTATTTTTGACAATTCATCTCTGCTTGTTTTGACTCTCAAATACAAAGAACCAAGAGCTTTGTTTGCCATCGTCCTTCATCTGTCTTGTTGATACTAAGGAACGCCTGTGGCCTCCCATGACTGTCATCCGGGATTCTCCAAAGAAAAAATTCAAGCATCAATGAAGAAGTCATGAACAAAAACATCCCATTAGAAGGGGAAATTGTATGTATCTGGTGTGCGTATTAGCAATTAAATCCATAGAAGCATCTTCGCAAAACGATATTTTTTTAAATGAAGTAAAACTTCACGAATGCCTCTTACAGTCGGTACATATACACGCGACAATTAAGATGTGATGTGCAAAACACCACCACCACCCACCACCACCACCACCACCACCACCACCACCACCACCACAAACAACAACAACAACAACAACACAACAAAACAGATGTACCAGTCCCATGCAGGAAGAGCAGGTTGAGGAGTATATTATACATGCTATTAGCCATTTTTGTTTTACAAAATCTGCAAGTAAGTTTCAACACTTGCGACAGAATAATGTCAACTATTTGCCTTGTAATGTACATATGTTTAACCTACTAGGCTGGTTTGTCACGGTGTAGCGGTGTGAAACTTGATGCTCTTAAATGTGGTTCACGCAATAAAGGTGACATAGATAAAGATTTTAAGAATAATGTGAGGTAAAACCCCGTGATGGGGAGGTGTCCGCAATGGCAAAGGAGTTCCAAAAATCAACGAATAAGAGGCTCACAACCGGGGGGCAAACAGCGCGAGCTCGCATGTTTCATTAATACTGAACCTTCTATGGGTGATTTTTTTTTTGGCAAAACAATATGAACGATGTGGAAAAAAAACCATTCTCCGCGATATTCTACGTGTGTGGTAGCGTGTGTGTGTGTGAATGTGTGGGTGTTGATGGTGTTGGGGGTGGTGTGGGTGGTGTGTTGTGTGCGTTGGTTGGGCTGTTGCTGGTGGTGTGGTTTGGGGGGTGGTGTGGTTGTGTTTTTGGGTTTGTGTGGATGCAGGTATCCGGCAATCTGGCGCACTCATATTTATAACATATCGGTGTGTATGTGGTGTTCTTTTGCATCGTGGCTTCGGTCATACACATGTGTGCGTGGGTGTGTAAAACTCTTTAGCCTTAGGCAAGCCATGACGTGGTAAAAATGGCCGCGCGCGCGTGTCGGTGTGCACATGACCCATGCTCACCATGTGTATATTGTGGGTGTGAAACAGCGAAACGAAACTACGCGGCACACTTCGGGTGGTGTGTGTGGTGTGTGTGGTGTGGTGTGGTGTGTGTGGTGTGTGTGTGTGTTGGGTGTTTTGTGTTGTGTGTGTGTGTGTGGTGTGTTGTGTTGTGACACTGCGTGCTGAAATGTTCAGAAAATGACCGTCTCTAGATTAACAAACAAGAACACACCATCAAAGAGAGCATGTACGTGCAATGTGCACACGCGCGCGCGCGCACACACCAATAACACATAAAACAACAACTTCTTCCCCCTGAACACACATCCTACGCGCGCACACCACCCACACACACCACACACACCACACACACCCACACACACACACACTCAACACCCACACGACACACACACACACACACACACACAAACACACACACACACATACCACACACAACACACACACAACACACACAAACCACACCACACACACAAACACACCCCACACACCTAACCTACACACACACACACACACACACACCCTCCACACACTTACTCACTCTCCTCTCTCGCACACACACACAGTCACATCCAACCAACGCCTGGCACACACATGAGGTCTCTGTGAAATCGCTAAGAGAGCACACACTGGCATTACCCCACTGATGAACACCACACACACACCACAACACACACACACACACACACACCACCACACACACACACCCCAGCACACACACTACACACACACACACACGCGACCACACACCCACAACACCACATACACACACACACACACATCCACAACAATACCCCACACATAACACACACACATGTCTCACACCTCACTCATTAACACTGGCTCTCTCCAGGGAGAGGGGATCAAAGAGGGGCTCATCTCCAGTCTCGTCCTCTCTCTCTCTCTCTCCACGCTCCACACCTCCACTCACACAACCAAGCTTAGCCAACACACACTCTGTCTATGGAGTCCCTCATTAACTGCTGGCATCAGCCACCCCACTGATGGCATCAACACCAACGCCCACACTCATCTACAGTGGCACATCACGCTTGGGGGCGCCTGAGAGAGTTCCAATGTACTTATCTCAGATTGACACACGGTTCCACATATCCTTTTGGTCTTTTATTGGAAAAAGTCTTATTGTCAGTTTCCCCCCATCATCTCTAGGAGTCTTTTGTGGTCTGTTACGCCTTGTAAAATCATCCAATGATTTGTTTGGTTTGTTCATCTGGTTTCTTCTTGCAAATGTTGGCCTTGAAATTATTTTCCAGGTTTGTTTGGTTGTGATGTTTTCTTCTGCTCTTCCCTTAAGTCTGGATGCGCGGCCACTTCTCTCTCTTGATGTTCAGATCTGAAAGATGGTCTATGGTATAGTGGCTTTGCTCTTGTTTGCTTAAGTGATTCTTCAGATTTCTTATCACTCAGATCGGCCAAGTAAATCTGGAATCCCATTCTTATTTTGTTGCCTTGCCAGCCAGTGCCTCCGCTCTCTCCGTTTCCTTCTTAACCTCCAGTATGTCCAGGGCATACATCCATATGAGTCTCCTCTCCAATGGAAGCTGCGCATTAGTTCATTCCAAGCAGGACTTCTCCAGTCCACCTGTCACTTTCTGAAGTAGGTTCATGGAGTCCCAGTCAGTATCATAACTTGTTGGAGTTTGAAACTGGCTTATGGATGTAAGCCAGTGAGTGCTTGGTGTCATCTGCTTCTACCTCCATTGTTAGACTTGAAGTACCCTTTGGTGACATAACCGTCATGGGCACATATTTAAAATATATCAATTTTTTGTGCCAAGCGTCTCTTCTGCACAACAATCTGATTTCTGCTTTTGGTGGTTTGCCCTTCTGCCATTCTCGACAAATGTCTTCCAAGTTCTGGAAGCGCTGGCAATTTGGTAAGAAGAATCGTAAAAAAAAAAGGTCCTAGGAAAATTTTAATCGCCAATTCCGGGGATTTTCTTTTGACTGTCTGCGACTTCAGCTAAGGCATCACAAGCTGTATACGAATCGTCTACCTGGTCCATTCCAGGCCACACCACCCAACTCATCCCCACCCATCCCACCCATCCACCTCCCCCACTTCACAAACACACTACACGCACACACCACGGCGCTCGCGCTCTAATTAGTCACAACGGTTGTAATGTGTGTTCAAATCCGAAAAGAACCGTGCAAACTTCCCTACGGTCAGTTTGTGTGGTCGCGGGGGACACAAAACAACAAAAAACCAAAAAAAAAGCAACTGCATGCCTTCGCGTCTCGGCTTACATCGTCTCCTTTTCAACCATGCCACAGTGGACTGTATACCCGTGAATGACTTGCAGTGCCCACCGTAATATGTTGCCACTCTGCACTGCTTTGTTTGACTCAAACTCAGGCTAAGATGATTTATCAATTTTAAATTGTCCTTCATGCGTGTCTAAAAAACAACATTCTCACTTCCGGCAAAAAAATGAAATCGTCTATCCACCACGGAGGGGAAGAAAAACACAACCCAATAGGCCCGATGAGCGCCGCACCAGATCTTTGGGAGCGACAGGTGCAAGAAAACACTGTACAATCCTAGATCTCTGTCCACGAGGAGTGAGAGAAATAAAAAAGAGGAACACGTGGTGTAAGGGTTGCCTGAACAACACACGATACAAGTTCTTCCACTGTGAATGGTCGACACAGAATAAAGGACAATGTGAGAGAAGTCTCTGCAAGAGGGCTAAGCACCTTTCGGAAGCTAAAATCACTAGAACAAACTATCTGGGAAAATTCCGAGGTTTCCTAGGTTTGTCCAAGGTGCTAGCTCCTTGCACTTCCCTTCACTCCTTTCAAAAAAAGAGAAGTAAACGTGCCAACACTTCCGTGCGCTTGTCTAATTCGACGAACCTAAACTATGAGGGCACCCCTGGCCCCGCAGCTCCAGTCTGCCCTCACCTCCTGGCCGGCACAGCTGACGACTTCAATTCCCATTCCCAGCCCCATGCATTCCCTTGGCAGAACACCGTCACTTACCATTCCAGCACCATGCATTCCCCTTGGCAGGAACTCGTTCATTTCATTCAAGGAATCATGCATTCACTTCCAGTCATCCCATTTCCAGCATGCATTCACTTGGAAGAACACGTTTAATTCCATTCCAGTATCATGCATTCCCTTGTGCAGAACACCTTCATTCCCATTCCAGCATGACAGAACATGCATTCCTTCCCGACAGAACACACACTTTAGTCTCATTCCAGCATCGCGCAATTACCTTGGCAGAAAATCTTCATTCCCTTTCTTTCCAGATCAGCTGGGCATCCTTGGCAGAATACCTTCACTCACATCCCATTCCAGTATCAGGCATTCCTTGGCAGACAAACACGTTCATTTCAAATTCCAGTATAATGCATTCTATTAGTTGGCAGAACACGTTTCATTCCCAAATACCAGTAACATGCATTCCCTTGGCAGAACACGTTCTCATTTCAATTCCAGTATCATGCATTCAACCTTGGTCAGAACACGTCTCGGTCTTGTCACTGATGCCTTGATATCGAGTTTCGTCTCTGGTCGATCGCGTCCTCTGTGCGCACCATTCCCTGCAAAAGTGTGAGGATTCCAGTCATGTGCCCCACATGGTCCCGGAGTTTGGTGGTTTTTCAAGCGCTCGTTACCCGACTAGAGAATTGCTATTTCATGTCCTGCCAAGTACTCGCATCGTTTCCAGCAACTCCTTACAACATTCCGTGAACATTGTGTTTGGGAGAACCCGTCTTTCATTAGATCTTTCCCTCCTTGCCGACCAAGCACTGAAATTAGCGTTTTGCAAGAGCCTTTCTTTTTAATTGATATGGTTCCAAAATGATACCCAGCCTTGAACCGAACTCGACGGACTTTCATTGGTACAATCATAGCCCAATAAAATGCATCAGCACACTTATGGGATTGGCTGAAGATTTCACAATACAGTATCTCACACCTCAGTGACAGACTTGGTTACTAATCATAACAGCGTGTGCTCTCTTCTCTGTCTGGCAGAGACTGTCTCTCATCTAAGTCAGTCCGTCTGTCTGTCTGTCTGTCTGTCATCTGGCTGTCACACACTCGCATCTCTCTCCTCCTATCTACTCGTTCTTCCTCCCTCTCATGTCCGCTGTCGGCCAAATGTGAAGCATGGTTGGTCTGGTCTGTCCGGTCAACCACATTGGCTAGTTTGTGTGTGCACCAACAGAGCAATAATCATGTGTTGTGAACGCCCAAGAAGCCGGCCAGCTTACGTTTTTACTCAGTTCAATTTGGTATGAGGAATATCCGTGGCTTTAGTGTATGTGTGCTATACCTATCAGTTCAGTCGAACAGAAATGGTCTTATCCCCGCGACAGAAAATGCAGTGTTCAAGTAGTTACTTCAGATAACTATCCTTGGAATGATCGTTCATCCCCCTCAACAAAATTAAATTCGTTACGAATGCGGACAGAACTCTGGAGAACACGGGGAAAAGGAGAATTAATGCCGGCGTACTAGTCGAATCATTAGAAAATCCCGAGAAAAATCTGAATGTTTACATGACTGATGGTATATTTGTGTTCAAATGGTTGATACACACGATAAAACCTCGTCTTACATATATGCATCGCTCGAAATTTGGGGTTACAGAAATTCGAAGATGGGAAAGAAGTACATACGATGGATATAAGAGCGTTTCCTGCAAGGACCTATTCAGTCACGCCAACACGTTTTTTTTTTTTGTATTTTTTTTTTTTTTTTTTTTTTTTTTTTTTTTTTTTTCTTTTCTTTCCCCCCCCCCCTTTTTTTTTTGTTTTTTTTTTTGTTGGTTTCTTTTTTTTAGTTTCGGAATTGTGTCGTATAGAGAAATGGGCAGATACTTTTTGTTATGTACGTACAGTACCTTTGTGCACAATCATGTCCTGAAGTACTGGTTGAGAGAATCTTGACGCTACACCTACGTCTCCTCCCGTTTGAGCAGGGCCAAGCTCAGATCTGATGATGCTTATAGAAATGGAAAAAGGTAACAGCAAAAAACTTTGGCTTCATAAATTAAAGAAGATAGTCCTTTCAGAACAGGGGTTTGTTGAATCCTAGGGGTAGTGGAAGTGGATGAGGGCCCCAGGAAGTAGGAAATGAGCAACCAGCGTTCAAAATGCGCGGACATTTAAGCAGAAAGGCTTATGGTGTTCTTTAAACAGAATTGGCCACTCAGATATGGAAAGTAAAGTGAAAAATAACCGCTGGCTTTTCCTCATTTAAATGATATGTGTTTTATTCTGAGAAGTGTTCTCATGTCATAACAGATAAAGCTGCAGTAGACGAAGAAACGTCATTATCGCACGATTTAGGGTTGAGAACTTTAGGGTTTTAAATGCGTTAACAAAAGATGGTATGAATGTGGGAAACATCACAGCACTCTCCTTGTCCTCAGAGACATCGAACGGACGTATTCCACTGTTCTGCGAAGAACCACACTTTCGTGATTCCACACTGTACGCTGCTAAAATGAAAGTGCTGCGACAAATGGTCAATTTTTTTCAGTCAGCTTAGATATAGCGAAAATGCAACATGTCCCCGGAGAGGAAATGAGAGAGCGGAAGAAGGTGGGCGGTATTTGCGCAGGGGGCATGCACGCCCCAACTGCCGGTCGAGCTTCCGGTCGGGTATGTGTCGTCACGAGCATTTTTATGTTTGGCAAGTATGGAGCACCATAGAGATAAAGTTAAATACAAGCTTTTGTGAAATCTACAACCGTGACAAACCCCACCCATGTTTAACCATCACACAAAGGAGTATTGTTGTTCAACTGAATTGAATGGTCGACGTGAAGATGAGTACGCTCTATCGGCAACCCAGCGGCAATTGCCTATTGATCAAGTTGTGTGGATGGAATGCTTCTTGCCATCGCAGCTTTCTCGGGGTTACGGAACGAGAGCCAGCGCAGGTAGTTTTTTTCACTAAAAGACGCAAGATTCGTCCCTCAGGCCTAGGCCTTCCTCCTTCGTACAGACGCACATAGTCCCTCTTCTCATACTCCCCTGCCTAACGTTTCATGGGTTCTTCCATAATGACGTCATGAACTGGGCGCGCCCCTAGACAAACACCGGACCATGAAGAACTAATTAATAAAGAAAACATGCTTGTTTTCCTAATGGGCGAAACACATGAACTTTCTACTGAGGAAGCTAATAACCTCCTAAAACCATTAACTCTTATACGATTATCCAAAAATCCCTGGGTCACACACACCCACACACACACACAAGGCACACACAACACCCACACACACACACACACATAAACATACACAACGCACGCACATCCAAGAAGGCGAGCACGCAAACATAACAAAGCCGCACGCACGGGGCACGCAACAACACGCACCAAACGTACACCGCATCAACGTGGGCTCCACACACACGAAGACAACGCGCGCAATCTATGGGGACATCGTGGCAAGATGAACTACTTTAGCGTCACGGTTACTTAATAAAAAGCCTCTCGAGGGGACCTTGCTACAATTGCAGGTAGGTTCAAATTGAAAAGTGCACAAGAATGACTGGTTTGCTTCAGGATTTTTTTCTCTTTTTTTTCTTTAAATCTCCGAAGGATCGCTGCCAGAAGGAAGGGGGGAAAAAGAAAAAAGAAAAAAAAAAAAAACGAAAGGGGGGCCAAAGGATCATGATCACAGGAAGAGGACATTCACGTTTTCTGACCAGGAACAGGGGAAACCCAGGGTGGGAGTTATGGCCCAAATTACTCTCTCGAAAAAACAGCTCATCTGTAGATAGCTTTATGGTTTGGTCCTTAATTCTTTTCCAAATGATTTCAAACCAGTTAAAACACCGCCCACCACTTGCTCGTTTTTCACATTCAAAGGAAGCCTTGATGGCGACCTGAACATTACAACCATTGCGAATCGTAATGAAACTGAAATGGACCGTTTTTGGTTTCCAAACTTAGTCACAAGATGTAAACCACCATTTAAGCCAAACGATGCAGGTCACACTAATGGAATCCCCATCCCACGACGTGACACAGGGGAAAGGTTTGCTTATCCTACCTGTTACAAAACAACACTCCTTCCCAAGGGTGCACGTAAATGCCTTAGTACAACCGCACAAATCGTTTTAGAACTTCATTGATACTATACTCTGGAAATGTACTGGCGCCTTTGCAAACAGAGTAAGCCACATGTTATACCAGACACGGCAAAAAAGCCACGACAACAAACATCCCACGTGATTAATCTGATGAAACGTGCTTCCTTCATGCGACTGGAGGTACCTGCTACATAAATGGGTTGCTTGAGCTTGCCACAACACCTGCATCCAGTCATCGCTGAGGATGCCTCGATGCTGCCATGACGCTATTCTGTCTTTCATCACACGTGAAGGGACGTGGTGGAGGTCAATTCGCTCAGCTGAGAGCAGCCACAGCCCTCTGATGCTGCCATGACGCCATGGATATGGGGTAGTTGATCCGGGTGGACCTCGGCTGAAAAACTACATACGTTTTGATGTTGCCATCAAATTTACGGTCGTGGAGATGGTAGATAATCTATGTGAGGTTGGGCCAGTTCATGGGGCGGGGCTCAAAGGTGACACCATGTGTTTGACATGGAGAGCGGTGACGGAGTATGTTACTAACTCGCAACCTCACTTCACGCAGTCAGGTCAACCGATCAGAGGGAGATAGTCTTCAATTTCAGGTCTGTTGAAACCGCAAGCACAGCTTGCGGCTTCAAGAACGCCAGAGAGTAAAGTTTTTTTTTTTAATTTATGACCGCTAGAAATCATGGCCCTCAACAAAACCTCTCAACGGTACACCCTGGTCAGAGTTGAGGAACGGTTAAAGTTTTATGAAGTTCGCCGCTTTCGCCTCATCTGAGAGCAGATCCCTTGGAGAAATCTTTTCAGCTAGCTGTGCCTCTACTGCCTTGCCTTTCAGGTTCTGGTCTACTTTCAATCAAATTGCGAAGTGCCGTTTCATTGATGCTTTATATAGACTGATGCATACGCACAAATTTCCTCCTTGGCTTTCAAGCTCTATGAGGAGAAGTCGTATGTCCTTGGAAGCTTCCCTATTCCTCTATCAAAATACGAGCTGATCCCGGCCGGCTCTACATCTCACTCTTCTTGCTGAGCAAGTTGGGTTGTCTCTTCGAGCTTCTTTGGCTTTCATATGACTCAACGAGTTTAATGCATTGCTGGAATCCTGAGTTGGAATATAATATACCGAGGCTCTGTCACTTTTTCGTGAGTTGATTTCAGGCATATAGATTTCCTCATTCTGTGCACTAGCCAGTCACGCATTGCTGCGTCACTATCCAGTAAATGCTGTTATTGTCAATGGCTGCTGCTGATGCTCATATTTTTTCTGCTGTTGTTAAGTGGCCGATCAGAGCTTAAATGGCTTAACGACTCCAGTGTAAGAACAGGCAAATGGCTGTGTGATTAGTTCATGCTCTCTGCTGTCTTCATCAGCTATCGCCGCTTGTGGCTTAAAGGGCTGTGTAGAAGAACTAGTCAATGGCTGTTGATAAACGTCATGTCTGCGCTGTTCTCATGCCAGGCTTGATCGGCTTAACGCCGTGTTAGAACAGTTGCATATGTGTTGATGCTCATGTCTGGCTGTTTCATGCCATGGCTTGGACGGATTACTGCCATGTATACGTCGATGCTCGGGGCCGTACTCTGACTGGCGCATGTGTGTCCGTCTACTAGGCGTGCTAACTTAGCGTTAAGTCTCTCGAAGCATTGGTTGTGTGCTCCATGTGTATCTTCGCCTCGATAGCGTGCGCTAGACACAAACCAAGACGATCTTGCACAGACATTGTTCTCACTGTTTAGCTGCCTGAGCTAGATCGATGCGCGGGGTCACTGCCAGACCCTCCTCCATTTCACGCGTATTTTTAATCAAAGGTAGGGCGAGTCAGGTACAACGCTAAGAACGAGTGATGCCTTGGTGGTGTCTGTGCCTTATGTCATTTCGGCCGGCTGAGGAACTTCCATTGGAGGCGGTTGCTCCACATACACCACGTGCCGGCCTGATCCGCGCCTTCTCTTTGTTTGTTTCCTTCTTCAATCTTCCTGTATTAACCGATTACCATGCATTTCGTGCCTCCTCTTTTTCCTTTATAAAATCACCATTTTTTCTAGCTTGTACACACGAGCCCCTGTCTGTATGGTTTGTGTAAGGGGCACATCGTTAATTTCCCTGACCACTTTTTTGGTTTTTTGTTTGTTTTTTTTTTTCCACTTTAACAGACTAACAAAAAGAAGTGGGGTGGTATGGTGGGGGGGGGGGGGGTGGGTGGGCAAGAGCGGTGTGGTTGGGGGGGGGGTTGGTTTTTTTTTCCTTTGTGTCTGTTTCGCTACCTTTTGAATCTCCGCGTTTCTAGACAATTTTTAGTTTGTGGGCTACTTCATATCAGCGACCCTTGTGCATCGGAATCCTTAGAATTTGCTTGATTTTGTAGCCGTCATGACGGATTTTAGGGTTTTTTTTGTTGTTGAATTTTTTTTTGTTTCTTGTAGTGATTGTTTGTTTGTATCCTTCACTGCTTCGCTCTTGGTGTCATGCATCGCACAACGTCCAGAAAACTCAGGGAGCATCCAGCGCATCTTTGTGTATTTTGGTCTCCATTGATTCGCACTATTGGGGTTAGGGTGGGGGGGGGGGGGTGGGGGGGGGGGGGAATTAGACAATCCGAAGTTCGTATATCAGAAGATGTATGGAAGAAGCGTGAGGGATCAACCTTCGACGGCACATTTATCTGGGTTAGGCCATACTGGTCGGAACTTACTCTGCAGGTCGTTTCCTTCTGTATTTGCTTGGCTTCTAGGCTTTGCCGGGCTCTTATGTCGCTGTCAAAGATTCATTGACTCCACCTCCTCCAATATCCTAGCCGACGTTTGGCAGGACTTCTTCCTCGTCATCTCTTTGGAACACACAAAACGTTGAGCTCATAGCTGAACTTACGTGGCTTTCACAGCTATTACCTTTATCACAGGGAAAGGCTGACGCTCAAAGAATGATATTTCACAGATTTGATTAAAAAAAGTGCGCTATTGAAGAAAGTCAAACCATCTTCTAATTGGCATAAGTACATCCGTTTTACTTTTTAGCCACACACTTCTCATGTTGAAGATATCAAGCTATAAGGAATAATCTATGAAGATTTTTCAAATAATTTTATTAAGCGCTATTTGGATATCATTCCATATCTGCACCACTCACGCTGCTCATACACAATAGGGACGTCCAACCCGTCACACACCACACGACATAATTAGGAGTGACACCTGTCACTAAAAGTTAAATAATCTTTTTTTTAAATTTAAAAAATGTTTAGAATGTCGAAAAACACAAACGCTGAAGACCAGTCATGTTATGGAAACCTTTCTCTTTAGCGTGGGGTCGAAGCACAATCACTCAAAGATCACTACGGGAAAGGTATCTCTCTCCATCAAATCATTTATCGAGTCATGTTCTCTCTGAGACATGATATCATTCGCGAAGCAGTTGAACACTAATTGTGTGTGTGTCATTGATCATGATCGACATTTGTGGCTACTTTCCATATGCAAGGGCATTCTAAGGTTTCGACAGGCCCTTGTCTTCGTGGCTTTAAACTCTGGATGTGCTTGCTTGTCTCCGCAAAGCGCATAGCAGCATGTTCTGGACACCATGTCACTCCCCACGATGCCGGCGTGGACCTTCGGCCAACCGAGCCCTTGTTCTGACTTCGCAAAATTTAATGTATTCATTTGTTGTGTACAAGCGAGACTATTTTGTCACGGCTTGGCTTCTATTTAAATGAATCACCTTGGTCTTTATGAAGATCCGATCGTTCCATTCAGAAATGTTCATGCCAAATGGCATGGGTCTGAACTGGTGTGCTGTTTATTAGTCTTGCTCTAGGGGCAGGACGCACAGTACATCCATTATCATACATTATTTGTCTAAATAGTAGCTTCCGCGCGCATGTCTATATGCAGTCTGAGGAGTGCTGCAATGCATCTGTAATATGTATTGTTTCTATAAGGAAATTTTCGTGCAAAAACTTTGAAAACATCCGGCGACGCTGAAAACTGAAATGTGATTTATTACCATGAAAGCCTTGGGCCAAAGGATCCATCCAGAAGCATTTTAAAACACTCAAACGAAGAGACTTAGCTCTAATCGCTGAAAAGTGAAATGGCCAGAGCGTTTTGATGAAGAGCAGAGAAAAATTTTGTTTTCGGTTTCTGGTACTGGCCTTCTAATGTCTCTCACCAATAGTCTCCTGCCACCTTATAATCCGGTGGTTCGTAATACACAGCCTAAACATTTTCGGGCTTACCCAAACCACCAGATTTTAGTTTTCATGCTAATATTACTTTAGTTCGAAGGCTTGGGTGACTTATGGTTTTGCTTCGTAATATATATATATATATATATCTATAGGTATAGTATACTCATATATTGAAAGAAACGTCGTGGAGATCGTGGCAGGCACAGAGTCCTCGAGAAGAGAAGCCCGCCTTCAAGCAATGTCGTTTCGCGCCTATCTCCTGACCCTCTAGGGTGGTTTTGGGCACACACCTCCGGTATCGATATGCGCTCCGGATGGGGTCGCCTCTGCTGCCCCTTTTTTTTCCGCATCTTGGGACAGATCCGACTGCTCGGGATTCGACCCGTGCCTCCCATCATGTACATACATCTCATCTATCACTTAAATGACTCGCGTCACCTCTACAAACCAGCCTGAGGACGTCCACGCTGGGCAACAAAACCTGATATTTGCCTCTCATAGGAAAGTTAAGCCATTATGAAGCTTCAGCTTTTGTTCCTCGTCCTTGACCAATCCCGCTTGACACCACTCTCTCTCTCCTCCCTCTCGCTGGCTCGGATCCAGGGTCTCCATCTCTCCTCATCTCTCTCTATATATATCTATGATATATATAATATATATTTGTGTGTGTGTGTAGTGTGAGTGTTGGGGTGTAGTTGTGTGTGTGTGTGATGTGTGCTGTGCGATGCGCGGTGTGTGTGTTCGTGTGTGGTGTGTGTGTGGTGTGTGTAGTGTGTGTGTGTGTGTGTGCTGTGTGTGTGTGTGTTTGCACACGCATGGTCTCAAAGGGCTTCGTGAAATTAATCGACATTACACTCGCAGTGTTGCACTCTTTCTCAGGATGCTGCCTACGCACTCGCAGAGAAACCTTTGAAGATGTTTCAACTGCTCAGTTTAGGTTGGCAAAGAATACCAGCATATGTTATATCCAGCACGATTTTTTTTTGCATCAGAAGCAGGCATTCCTGGTAAGATTGTCCTTCAACAAATAAGATAATCTAGCGCTATTCAGTACAACAGGATGGACAGACTAAAGGTCAGGGCTAAAGCAAAGAGAAAACTAGTCAATGGAAGAATGTGACACAAAAGAAAGTGACCGCTTGTCTTGCCGTGTTATCGTACGGCAATGTCAAGGAAGTCTATATACATGCAAGCCTAAATAAAGAAGTTGTACTTAGTTATGGCACCATTGCAATGATTTCCGCTGAAGAATACCGGTACTAAATCGTGTGATACTGTCAGAACTCGGGGGAATTTTTACCAAGACACAAAATCTTCATGTTCTCCGTTTCTTTTTCGGCCTCGGAATCATATACACATTCAACTGATGGCTCAAAGTTTCATACATAATGTTTCTGAAGTTGTTTCCGCCATTGAGGGAGAGGCGGGGCTTGGGGGAAGGAGAGGGGAGGGGG
>JADBJO010024718.1:0-24780 GCA_016801955.1 Conus betulinus
TTCTGGAAGCTTTTATGGGGCCGCTTGTGCTCCAAACTGTTCCTTTTTCTTAGAGGTCTAGATTCTTTTCTTATTCAGAACAGTGGTTGATCTCGCTAACCATGTTCAGAAGGTTTTGAATTTGGTCTCCAAAGACTCCTCATTTGGCAAGGTGTCTCTTCCGTGGCTCAGCTGTTGATGATGTCATGTCTCTCTCAAACTCCTGGGGCTGCATCCCTGTCTACCTTTCCCTGCTTATGTATCTACTTTGTTTATTTGTTTCCTGCACCTCACAGGTTTTAAGCATACTTAAGCATATAAGCACAGCTATACACAGGCACATATACACTCGTTCATATATTCAGACACACAGAGACACACAGATACATACACACAGGCTCAGATATGGGCCTGGACATACAGATGTAAATGCACATGAGGTGGCACTCTCAAATATATAAGCATGCATATACAAACATACAATCACATAAGCATACACATGCTGTCACTTATGCATTCGCTCACTCACACATACTGACTCTAACTTTCTCACTCAGTGACTCACTGTGGAGATTATAGAAACTTGCTCCCATTTACATGCTCACTTTGTTACTTCACTCTGTTTTTGATGTGCTGGGACATTTTGACCAACCCTTTACTGGTTTTGAAAACACATTTGCCCAGGTGCGAAAACGAGCCCAGAATGTCCTGCATCACTCCTTCACCTTCTTCCACTACACCTACCACAGGTTCATCCCTGCCATTGTCACTCACCTCAAGAACCCCCAGGTGGAAGAACACACCTTCAAGGTAATGAATTATGACATGTTACATCTGCTTGTTTTGATGTGTACTTTGGCAACAAAGGTGGAAAAAAGGTCACACCAGTGTTAGACTGCCAGGCCTTCAGTGCTGCTTTTAAAATGTAATCAGCTAAAGTTCAAAAGTTCAGAAAAAATTTGTGGTGTTTGTTTTTACACATCATGATGACATTTGACAAATGGATATATTAGTAAACATTCTTAATTCTTGGCAGTCTTAAAAGTGACTTAAACTCTCGACTGATGAACCATTCTGAAAGCCAATAGGATGTTGACTTACTGTGCCTTGTGTATAATTTTAAGGTACCATTGCATCACCTGAATCCACTAATTCTGCTGCCTGTGAAAGAGGACAAGACAGACAGTAAGACAGGGTCACCTGACCTGTTTGCCCAATCCCATTACAGGCAGGCTACAGTCTATCACTCACTGTTGTGTATGCTTGTCAGTAGTAATTTAGGAAATAGTTTGTAGACAGTAATATCTGACATCAACTGCAGTTTCAATGCAGTTTAGATATATACTGTTAATTAAAAAAAAATTTTTTTTTTTTTTTTGTTCAAAGTTATTTCGAAACTTTCTTGACCTTCCTTCTCCCAGGTCTGAAAGATTAAAGACTGTAACAAAACTTTAACCCAAAGACCTTTTCTATATGGACAGGGCGCACTTCACTTAATCTTGGGGTCAGGCAACAAGAGAACGCTAGCCATTTCGTCGCAGCTGGCAGACTCTGTCTCAGCTGTGGCCAGCCATCGCTCAGGCTCAGCACTTTGAAAAGCCGTCCATCCTGCGCATCGTCGATGACATTATCACCAAAGTTGTCAAGGCTCAGGAAACCGTAGCCATTACTATCAATGTGAGTATGCAGTAGTGACTGGTTTGTGTTTCAGTGGAAGAGCACCCAAGTGCGAATGTGATTGTGAGCAAATTTTGGATGAATTTTGAAAACCTTAAAAGCAGGCTGAACAGTTTTGATCTAGTGTGTTCTGTGCTTGAACGTGGAGGGCTGTTTCTGTAAGGTAATAGAAAGTCTTCAGTGGTTCAGTAGGCTCTGCATCCTTTTTATTTCAATGAAACAGGCTATATATTGAATGACAAATCTGAGAGAAAGAAGGGAGGGAGGGATGGGGGTATCTGGCAAAACAGACACTGAGATGGAAGCATCCTTGCCAGGGATCCGGTTGTTGTATGTATTTTCAGTCTGAAAATGTTTTTATATGGAGAAAACCAGATTCAGCCTTCTCTGAAACAGTACAGCACAGTTGAAGGTATAACAGACGTTAACTTTTCGCACCGACATTTTGCTACATACTAACAACTTTTTTTTTTTTGGAATGACAGTTTCGGAGAAGTAGAAAATGCAGTTTGAGCGAAAAGAAGGTTGCACGGCCAGCTGGATTGCAGGTGTCAGCGGAGGCCTTGGAGACCTCCAGGAAGATGCTGGAATCCACGTCGGCCCCCAGGATGCAGGGCCCTGCTCTGACAGACCAGGACCTGACCAGGGGGCAGGATGCAGAACGGGAGAGGAACGAAACCAGTCTCAGGTATGTGCGTCACTGAGGCTGTCGTCATCGGTTGGATGACGACAGAAAAAGGCATGCACTAACAGGCCATACAGACAGGCGTGCCCAGACATACAAAGGTGTGCACACACACTGACAGATAGAGACAAAACACTTACAGACATGTGTGCTCATGTACACACACGGTCACATGAACTGTTCAGTATGGTATATCTGTGTGTCTATGAAAGCCAGATTGCTGCAAACAGTTTTAGTAGTAATAAAGATGGAAACCTTTGTAATCAATCTAGGTGGACACCACTTCAAACTTCACTCTGAAATTAAAGTTACGTGTGCTTTGTACTGGCTTTAGGATCCTTACTAACTTTCTGAGTCTGAATACGCTCTGAATTTGAGCAGTTGATGTAATTTGGGGTGAGCAGGATGGGAATACCCAGCTCAGCTTGACATAAGAATGGAGCTTGGCTCACCATACACAATGGGGGTAGGGGAGGATGTAGGGGTGGAAGGATAGAGGTAAGCAATGCATGTGGAATCCTTTGCCCATGTCATGTGAAAGGCCCATGCAATATGCCATAGGGTGGCTGGGATAGGGGCAGAAGGGGAGGGTGGAGCATGGATTCTCCCTCTCTCTGTCTCCCTCTCTGTGGCTCTGTATGTCTCTCTCAGTCTTCTTCTCTGTCGCTCTCTATGTCTCTCTCTGTCTCCCTCGCTGCCGCTCTGTGTCTCTCTCTGTCTCCCTCACTGCTGCTCTCTCTGTCTGTCTCTGTCTTCCCTCTCTGTCGCTCTGTATGTCTCTCTCTGTCACTCTCCATGTCTCTCTCTGTATCCCTTGCACCCGCTCTCTGTATCTCTCTCTGTCTCCCTCGCTGCTGCTGTCTGTGTCTCTGTCTCCCTCGCTGCCGCCTTTTTTTTTTTTTTTTTTTTTTTTTTTGCTGTCCCAACTTCTGCGCCACCTCAAAGGCAGTGCACCCACGCCGCTCATTCCAATACCCCATCCACAGCCACAGTCCAGCCGGTCCTGCTGCAGCCCCTGCACCGGCAATCCATAGGGAGTAGTCAGTGTCAAGTCGTCAAGAGGCAACCCACCAGAGGAGACACTGCACTGCTGCCGAGTCACTTCGGTGGTGTTCAGTGGCGCCTGTTCTGATCTAACATGTGCATGACACCACCTACTAAGCCCCCTACTGACGACAATAATTACTTAGTCGCGGAGCCGGCATGAGTGAGCTCTCCCTCCGGAGGGCACCACCATGTCCGTCCAACAACAGCCCCCATGGACTCGCCAATACCGGTGACCCCGACAGAACCAAACCAAGGCCACAGACGTGGAGAGGACATCAAAATTGAGGTCACCGTGAGAGTAGGGCATGAAGGGCCACGAAACTTGAGATTTTTTTTTTTTTAAATGCTGATCGATGAGAATGAGGATGATTAAGATGATGCTACGGATTTCCATTTCGGTCTGAGACTACATGACAGGGCTGTACTCTACGCTTCCTTTCATAATATATCCTGGCATCAACCAGGCCCGAGAGACACAGGCACCTGCAGTGTTGGTCAGGAAATTTGAGCAACACTCTCAGAAACGCATCCATTAAGTGGATGAAACTCGACTGTGTGGTCCCAGTCTTCCCAACTGAGTCCGCAGCAAACTCAACTCTGGGTAGGAGCCAGTCGGGGCAGAAAAACCCACATGACTCTGATGGGATTCGAACCCACGACCTCCCAACCGGGAGTCCGCGACGCTAACCACTTCGCCACGGCGACTGGTTCGCTGCCGCTGTCTGTGTCTCTCTCTGTCTCCCTCTCTGTCTCCCTCTCTGTCATTCTCCGTGTCTCTCTCTGTCTCCCTCGCTGCCTCTCTCTGTGTCTCTGTCTCCCTTGCTGCTGCTTTCTGTGTCTCTCTCTGTCTCCGTCTCTGCCACACTCTCTGTGTCTCTCTCTGCCGCTCTCTGTGTCTCTGTCTGTCTCCCTCGCTGCCGCTCTCTGTGTCTCTCTCTGTCTCCCTTGCTACTGCTCTCTGTGTCACTGTCTCCCTTGCTGCTGCTCTCTGTCTCTCACTCTGTCTCCCTCTCTGCCACTCTCTGTGTCTTTCTCCGTCTCCCTCGCTGCCGCTCTCTGTGTCTCTCTCTGTCTCCCTTGCTGCTGCTCTCTGTGTCACTGTCTCCCTCGCTGCTGTTCTCTGTGTCTGTCTGTCTCCCTCGCTGCTGCTGTCTGTGTCTCACTCTGTCTCCCTCTGTCGCTCTCTATGTCTCTCTGTCTCCCTCACTGCCGCTCTCTGTGTCTCTCTCTGTCTCCCTCGCTGCTGCTGTCTGTGTCTCTGTCTGTCTCCCTCGCTGCCGCTCTCTCTGTCTCTCTCTGTCTCCCTTGCTGCCGCTCTCTGTGTCTCTCTGTCTCGCTGTCTTTTGCTCTCTCTGTCTCTCTCTGTCTCCCTCTCTGTTGCTGCCTGTGTCTGTCTCTGTCTCGCTTTCTGTCGCTCTCTGTCTCCCTCTTTGTTGCTGCCTATGTCTCTCTCTGTCTAGCTCTCTGTCGCTTTTGTTGCTGCCTATGTCTCTCTCTGTCTCACTGTCTGTCGCTCTCTGTGTCTCTCTTTGTCTCCCTCGTTGCCGCTCGCTGTGTCTCTGTCTTGCTCTCTGTCGCTGTCTGTGTCTCTCTCTGTCTCCCTCTCTGTTGCTGCCTATGTCTGTCTCTGTCTTGCTCTGTGTAACTCTCTCGGTCTCCCTCACTGCTGCTCTCTGTGTCTCTGTCTCCCTCGCTGCCGCTCTCTGTGACTTCTCTCTGTCTCCCTCGCTGCTGCTCTCCGTGTCTCTGTCTCCTCACTGCCGCTCTCTGTGTCTCTGTCTCCCTCGCTGCCGCTCTCTGTGTCTTCTCTCTGTCTCCCTCGCTGCTGCTCTCTGTGTCTCTCTCTGTCTCCCTCTGTCGCTCTCAGTGTCTCTCTCTGTCTCCCTCTCTGTCGCTACCTATGTCGCTCCCTGTCTCCCTCTCTGTCGCTTTCTGAGTCTGTCTCTGTCTTTCTCTCTGTCGCTGTCTGTGTCTCTCTCTGTCTTCCTCTCTGTCACTGTCTATGTCTCTCTCTGTCTTTTCTTTCTTCCGCTCTCTGTGTCTCTCTCTGTCTCCCTCTCTGTCGATCTGTATGTCTCTCTCTGTCTTTTTCTCTCTCTCTCTCTCTCTCCCCTCAGCCCCCTTCCCACCCCATTCCCCGCAACACATCCTGTCTGTCTGTCTGCCTGTCTCTCTCTCTCTCTCTTTGAAACTTGCAGTGTATGCGTGAGTGTAGATAATGGAGGAAGAAGGCAAGGATGGAGGGGAGGAGAGGGGGAGATGGGAATGGGAGACAACATAGACAAAGACTGAATGGTTTGTATTGTATATGTACAGATGCTCATTCCCATGGGAACTCTCTCACTTTCTCTCTCTCTCTCTGCATGCATTTTTTACATAAATATTCTTTATGTCTGTCTGCCTGTCTGTTTTTTCTGTCTGTCAGTCTCTCCACCCCCCTCCCTCTCTTTCATGTGTGTGTGTGTGAATGAATGAGTAGGTAAATAGTGTGTGAGAGAAAGCCTTCCCCCTTCTGTCTTTCTGTCTGTCTCACTCTCTGTCTGTCTGTCAGTGTGTCATATAGTAGTATGTGTGTGAGAGAGAGGTGGGACATGGGCAAAACCAGGTTTAGAGGCTAGTTCAAACAAATCATCAGCTTGGCATAACCATCCCCCAGTACAATGATGGGAGTAAGATAGAAATTATGTAGTCTGCAGCTATTTTAGCTGTTGAGCTGTTAGTCTAATCTGTCTTGGTACTTACAAGCTCTGGCAGTAAGGCTGGTGTATGGTGCATTTCTTTCTGAACCTGAAAAGAAAGTTCATTAAAGGAAAGTATATGTCAGTCAGGGGAAGACAGTCTCTCTGTGTGTGTGTGTGTGTGTGTGTGTGTGTGTGTGTGAGAGAGAGAGAGAGAGATTTAGTTGGTAGATGCTGATGATGGAGGAAGGAGGAGGGTTGGGGGGTAGATGGGATATTTGCAGACACAACACACAAAAGAAACTAGGGGGGGGGGGGGGGGGGGGGGGGGGGATTTGGACGTGGGGAAGAAATGGGAATAGTACACTGTCGAAAGTGAGAAGGAAATTTTGTAGTTTACAGCCATTTCAGCTGTGAACTGATAAGATGAAATGTTTTTTCAGTGTTTATCTTTATATTGTTCTTTATATGAATAGGCAGCAGGGTTCATGGCTGGTGCATTTCGTACTGAATCCCCCCAAAAAAAAAAGTTCGTTTAATGAAGGGACATGTCAGTCAGGGGAAGTCACCCTGAGAGTCTCTATGATTGTTGAGTCAGTATTGAGGTATGAATTTAGATCTCTTCCTTCCCAAAATTTTAAGGGGTATCCTAAAAGGCTAGGGAGGTCTTCAAATTGAGTAGGAATAAAGCGCTTGTTTGGATAGGTATGTATGAGAAAAACGTAAATAATTGTAAAAAAAATTGATGTGAATACAGAATATCTTTTTGATCATTTTTGTCTTTTTCTTGAGGAAATCAAAGTTTGTTCTTTTGTAGATAAAACATGCTCAACCCTTTTTTTTCTTTCTTTGATCAGGTTATATCATCAGCTGATTGAAGAACTCACTGGATTGGTGGAAAGTGGCAAACTGTGAGTAAAACTCTTTGAGATTGATATGAGTATTATGTGATTATGCAGAGAGAGATGGCTTTCTGCTCATGGAAACAGAAAAAAAAAAAAAACTGCTCTACTTGTCAACATCGAATGCCAGGTCTCAAAAGTAATTTTTATTATGATGCAAAGAAGCACACACATACACACAGTATGATACAACACGATGGAATTCAGTGCTACACCACACCACACCACACCACACATGAGAAAGAGAGAGAGAGAGAGGAACAGTATCAAATGGCGAGACGTAAAGGCAGGTAAGACTTACATCAAAGTCTGTTTCATTGAAGTTATTTCCATTGGCCTAAAGAGAAGACCCCATCCCTGAAACAAAAAGTTACTACCTTGAATTAATGACAGTAGGAGTTCCTGGGACGCTTAGCTGTTCTGTCCTACCAGAAACCTTGTTTCTTTTGCAAGTTGTCAGCTAGGAGCTTATGTCTTTTTGTGGAGGAAGGTTTATGGATGGAAATGATGGGAAAGAGTGCAGTAGAATGAGGCTCTGGGGTCTGAAGTCTACTATGTCCTTAGATTTGGTCTTACGAGATCCCCCTAAACTGTTCATTGTGTAGTGAGTTGAATTTGGTGATTGTGTGTGTCTATGCTGTCTGAGGATAGACGCTATATAAATACCCAATATATATATATAATGATCAGGACCTGGAAGTTCAACCAGAATGCCATGGAGTTCCTGGGACTGCTGTTACGGGATGATGTGGAGATTCCCGCCCCAGTGGTGCAACTCTTCACTAAACACTGTGTCAACGATCTACTGTACATCAGAAAGGTGTGTGTGTATGTCTCTCTCTCTCACTTTGTGTGTGTGTGTGTGTATGTGTGTGTGTGTGTGTGTGTGTGACCCTTTGCTGACCTTCCTCCTTATTTTGAGAAAGACTGTGTCATGTGCAGAACTACAGATCGTTTTGATGATAGTTAAGCAGCACTTCTGACTCTTTTTTGTCATGTGCAGAACGATTGATCGTTTTGTAGTTAAGCAGCACTGTTGACTCTTCAAGTGTTAGTTTGTGTCTTGGTGCTTAGGACAGTATTCACTGGCAAGAGCAGTTTTACGTCATGTATCAAACTTCTGATCAAAGAGTAATTTATTTCATGGCCCATTTTTGTTTTGACATTGTCAGGGTTGAAATGAAGGCATGTAACGACAGTAGGTGTTCATCTTTTACTCCCCACTTTAAATTACATAACTTGTACCAAACTTCTTGATTTCATAGATCACCAAATGAATGCATAAGAGAACTTTGTGTTTTGAATTAAGAGGACAAAAGGAAATTGAAGTCCTAGCACTAAATTTTGCACTAAAAAATGTAATATTGAATGGAGTTCGATGTGTGTGTGTGTGTGTGTGTGTGTGTGTGTGTGTGTGTGTATTTGTGTTGATGATTGACCTTTGTGGTCAGTCACCTCACTTTGAACATTGACAGGAATATTGGAGTTAACCCACTGCACCTTGATCATGTTAGTCACAGCCACTCAAGTTTGAATCAGTATCAAGCAAGCCATGCAGTTTTTGTGATGTCTGAGCTGTCTTGATCAATGTACAGCTTGGCTACTAAATTATCCACAACCATGTTAAAGTGGATTCTTTCCTGCTATCACCTAACTGATTTGGGCCATTTCAGTGGACGCAGGGTGAAAAAAAAAAAAGGTTGCACGTTTCTGGCTTGTTGAACCTCACATGGCAAGGACGCCCATGGGAACTGAAGCTATTCCCTCTGAACTGTTTCTTAACATTCGTCCCTTCCTAAGTATTTTGTATGAAAACAAAACACAGTCACACTTGTTGGGCAGATCAGTTGGCAGCAAAAGGGCATCTGGAAGCATGACGAGATGCTGCCAGGCCTCCTTAGAGTGTAAAGAGTTCAGGGTTGAAATTTTGTCTGCAGTCAGGCTGTCCATAGTTTCTTCCTGCTATATGGGAAAAATGGTGGATGAGTAAATCTGTAGTGTGAATATTAACCCTTTGACGGCCCATTTACCTGTATTCCCCGGTCTCTGTTATTACTTGTGTAGCGTTGATCCACCCATCAAGAATGACCTAACATTTTTTTGTTTACCCCATGTGGGTTATTTGAAAAGTTTTTAACATTACTCAAGATGTGACATGAAAAGGTGTTCTACTAAAGCGAAAATGGCCGTTGTTCATAAAGCGATTGATTTAACGTCAGAAAGTGGTGAAGTTATTTTTCAGTTTGTACTGTGTACAGCAGCAAGTGACAGTGATAGGGGACAGTCAGATAATTGTTGACAATGTGGGCCAGGCACTGAATTGATATCTATGGCTTAGAAAGCACTGTAGGCAGGACAGGTGTGCTTGCACTTCTTTGAAACATCAGTGACAGTGTGTTAGATTACCAAGAAGTGGGTTGGGTACGAACTCAAACCCAGTATTGAATAATATCACACAGAAACTCGTGTACATATCCACTGTTACGTTTCTGTGCATTTGTTGCAATTCAGTTTTTTTTTTTCAATTATAATTTTTCTGTGATTTTTTTTTTTTTTTGCACCAGCCCATGAATATAAATAAATGTTGTTTTTTAACCAAAAACATCAGGTTGTACTTTCACATCAAATGGTTTTCAAATATTTTTGGTGATGTTTGATGACATCCACAGCTGGCCCTCACTTGCCTGTCCACCATCCTGAAGCAGCAGAAGCGGGCCAAGAAGAAAGTGCCTGTGGACATTGGGGCGGTGTGCGGAACAAGCCCGGCCCTTCCCAGCAGCCCCCTGGCCCCAGGGGACCGGGCCGACAACATGTGGCACCAATACAATGCCGACAGCTTGCCCACAACCAGGGAGCAGTGGGAGGCTGCTACCTTTGTGCCCAAGACTCACCTGGGGTACTACTGCTGGCCCAAGTGAGTTGGAACCATCAGGTCATGTTAAGACCATGGGATAGGAAAAGGAGGGTGTGCGGGAGAGGTGAAGTGGGCACGTGTTGAAAATATGAGGTAAGTGTGGGAAATACCAGCTCAGACAGGAACAGTGCAGACAAGAACAAGAAGAAATTGTATTTAAGGTAAAGATGTTGATACACGTGATGGAAGTGTGATACACTTCTTTAATAGCTGAATTATGATACACATCTGATATGTTTATTTATTACTGGGAGCAGCTGTTGATACTCTGCTATTTGTGTGCCACTGGGAACTGTTGAAGTATAATGATGCATCTGGAGCTAATATAATAAATGTACAACTGCAAGCAATGAAGTGCAGTTACTCAAGGAAACATGGCTCCCTGTCAAAATTGAAGTTAATAAGTTACAGTTGCCTTTACTGAATTGCCATTCATTGAAGCATTGTCTGTGGAAAGATGGTCCAACCCTTTACCCTGGACCCTGTGGCCTTACAACCACAATAAGCTGGCCCCAGTGGTTACGAGTAGTGCATAGAGGGTGAGGGGGGGAGGGAATCGTTTTCAGCTGACACAGATACATGCATGTCTCACACACAACAGCAAAGACACCTACACATACACACGATGATTCACTCCCATCATATTCCATTCTTTAGCACTGCAGACATTGTTAAAGCACATAAAACTGCACAAAGTAGGCCTTGAGGGGGACAGCCATTCTGACATCTATACTTTGCACATCAAACACAGGCTGTGTTGTCTGCTCCTCTGCTGGGGAGATTTTCTGCGACTAGACAAACCCATCAGAAATGCAAACAGAATAGTGTGAAAAGTTCATTTTTTTCATAGAAAAAAAAATGCAAGATTTGATTGTATGAGAAAGATATCAGTCTGAACATTCAAAGAGCCCACCATCGTTTGTCCTGCATGGTATTGTGAGAGTGTCATACATGCCATAACAAAAACTGACTGTTCCGTCAACTGTTTGTATGAGTTGAACAGCCTACTACTTCATAAATCACTGTCTTTGGAGAGGAGATGACAGTATGTCTCGTCTAAAACAGTAACATGGACAGACTGCCACATCCATTGACTGAGAAAAAGATGCACAACTGAATGTATAGTACAGGTAACTAAGAAGTATGATACACCTGATTGTGTATCATAGGGAACTTGATACACATCTGATTGTTCATTGCATGAGGATGCTGAGGCATGATCCACACCTGACGGTATATTTCAGGGAACTGCTGAAATACGCTGATGTCAGCGAGCAGCCCAAGCTGGTGCGCAGCCTGGAGGAGATGCCAGACAATGAGCGCCCCATCCAGGAGTCCTTCATGAACACCGACTATGTGCAGAAGCTGCTGGACTTCATGGCTCTGGAGGAACAGAAGGGCAAAGACAAGTTCCAGCTCAAACATCTCACTCTGTTCAAGGTTAACTCTTAGAAGCTCATCAGTCTCATTGCTCAAGGCAAACGCTTAGAAGCACTTCTCTAACTGACCAGATGTACAGTTATGACAAGGGGGATCAACATTTTGTTTGTAGTACACATGACGGCACTATAAATGTCAGTAGTTGTTAGAAAAGTTCAGTAAACTGCATGCTAGAGCACAGTGGTTAACATCGTTGACTAGCAGTTGGAATTCAGGGTTCAGACTAATTTATAATGGGAATTTTCAACTATGATTGGCTCCGACTAAAGAGGAGTAGGGTCCAACACTTTTCTGTTTCATGCTGTTCACAGATCACTAGTTTAAAAAAGGGGAAAAAACTGCATTGGTATGGCCGCATAGGAGCCATACTAAAGTAATCCCCGGAGGATTGCTCAGAGGTGGAGGGGAAGATCGGGGAAAAAAACGCAAGAGACTGACAGTCACAGAATGGACAGGGAAACCATTTTTTTAAAACCCATGCCTTGGCTTAAACAGATAGAAACACAGTAATCTGGTCAACTGTTCTTTTCATGTAGTTTATGGAAAAAGATGGAAAAGACTTTCATTGGTATGGAATATGTGATCTTCTTGCCCAGTTTTTCATATCAACTCCCCATTTTTTTTGTTTTTTTTTTTGTTTTTGGTTCAGTTTCCTTTTTTGTTTCTATGCCTGTGGTAGGTTTTGCGTTAAATTTCATTGGTGCTGTAATTCCGCTGATTAACATGGGACAAATGACAAGACAAAACACGACATGTTTCAACTTCTTAGGTCTTCTTCAAGCAAGATAGATAACATTCAGGACAATGAAAACGAAGAACGAGCTATTATTTATCCTCTCAGATTTAGCCCAGATTGAGTGTTTGAATTTCTGCCTGCAGCCACTTCATTTTGAAACAAATTGTCATTAGTAAGGGGCGTACGTCATTCTTCTTTCGCCTGTCACCCAAGCAAGATAAGTCTTGTGCTCTGTCTCGCCTATACTTTGCCTTTGTGTAAAGATTGCTGTGTTCGCATTCTGAACTCATTTATTTGTGGCTTGTGCTTATCCCTCAGAGTATCTTGACGTGTGAGGTTATCGCTGGGCTAGCATTCTAACCTTATTTTCGGAATTTTTTCTCGCGATTGTGTCCCGGTTCTGCTTTCCGCGTCACCGGTTCAGCTTGATTGGCATTTTCCATCGCCGCGTTCATCGCTGGTTCGGTGCCTCTCTTTATCCATCGGCCTCCCTTTTCAATCGCCTTCGGCCCAGTCGCCACTAAATTCCGTTTCTCCCTCGCCGTCATTTTTATTCCACAACCTCCTGTGCGACGATCGTGAGCCAGTCTCGTCGCCATCTCCTGTCTCGTCGCCATTTTGTTTTGCGCCGGTCTCCCCCTCTTGTCACCAACTTATACCCCAGTATTTTACAGGGGGTTTTTTTCGTCCACAATTTAATTCCTTTGCCCCCTTCCCTCATTTGCCAGAAATTCTCGCTCGCCTTCGTGTCCTCAACGATCGCGATCGACCGTTGTCCTGGTATTTACACGTGGCGTTACTCAGCACTTTGCGCCACGCCACGGTCGCTTCTCACGCGCAGTTTCGCCTTTTCTGCTGCGCTTTGTGTCCCTGTACGGACTTGTTTTCCTTATTTTCCATTGTGTACGTTGTTCATTTTATTTTTTTTGTGTGCGCACGGTCGATCGATTGCCCTAGTTATTCCCCTCGATCGACCGTCGTGACTTTCTCGCTTACGATCGTGTGCTCCGGTTTCGCTCGGCGCCATCGCCCAATATGGTGAAGGACTCGGCTGGGTCGAGCAACAACTCTGACGTGCAGGGTTCGCGCTCTTTCCCGGAGGACCCACGAGTTGGTTCCAACCCCGAGCGAACCGTTCTCTCTTTGGGAGAACGGACGGCCGCGGTAGTTGGAGATGACCCTCCCGCGGAGGGACGCGGGAATCTCCCTCCTCTACCCGACCGACGGACGCACGACCGTTGCGTTCGAAAGCTAGAAGGCAACCGGCGGCTATTGCTAAGTGCCTTTCATTCGACATGCCCAGGAAATCTAAGGGCAAGGCCCCACTTAAGGGACCCCCCCTAGCCAAAACTTCCCAGCGGGAGTCCGCTTCGCCCCCAGCCACCCTGCCTTCTAGCTTTCCTCCTGCGCTTACTCACTCATCACCTTACTGCCGAGTCACGCGACCCCCGGCCCCCGGGGACCCTTGCCGGGCCGCGGACAGGCACGGGTGACGGCCTTGGGCTGGAACCCCCACCCGTCACTCGCATGTATGAGACAGGCGGGTCCACTTCTTCCCCCCATCTGGACTCGCCGTCTCACGACGCTCTCCCCCTCCGTGCACAGGTGCAGCCAACACCCCTGCACGAGGAGCGTCCCCTTAGCTCCGGATGCAGTGTTATGGCCACGTCTTGGCACGACCATGCACATGTCCATAACTCTGGCGTATGGGAACACCGAGTGCATCCACCGGTTGTGATCATACACAAAGACGGCGACCGACCAACCCCGCTCGCCCGTCGCAGGTTCCCCTAGGGGTTCAGGACGTTGGGGGCCCGACCTACTCGGCCCCCCACTTGGGCAACGTCCTCGGTCCCGTTCCTCCGGGGGGAGGATCTACCAGCGGGACCACGGGTAACCTGCCCCATTCCTCTGGGGCCCGGCATGCTCCCGGGGGGGGACCACATACTACGGTCGATTATTATTCCCCCCCTCCTGCCCCAGGTTACCCCGGTCCCCGGCGAGTCCCCGCACAGTACTCTGGGCCGCCACAGCCCGCTTATCTCCCCGGGGACCAGTGGCTCTATGCCCCCGAGAGAGGGACCAGTGGCTTAATACCCACACCCAACCTGAAACAACTATTTGGTCGATTGTGGCACCCAACCTCACAGACTTGGGTCGACCTGGTCTCCCACCTCGGGCGCTGTCCGATCGGCAGTCCGGGCTCTCCCACCCTAGCCCGTCTGCCGAGTATAGAGCCACGAGGGTCCCGCCCCCCCCCCCCCCCCCCCCACCACCACCCTACCAGGGCGGGACCCTCGCGCACCCCCGCGCACTTGCCTCCTGAGGAAGACCTCCCTTCCCAGGAATTAGACTCCCCACAGCCTGAGGAGGACTACGATGAGGACCTCTTCTCATCACTTTATGACATCAACACCATTGAACGGTTTCGACCGGACTTGGTGTCGAGGGACGCCCCTCCCTCTGCCGATATCTTGGCTTTCCTGAGATCGTTGGGCCGCCCCCAGCCCAACACTCAAGACTCAGGATTGTAGCTCCTCAGTCCCTCACTTCACTGTGGGAGAGTCCGGCGAAACGCGCCAGGGGTGCAGACGCCGTCCCCACGCCGGGTCAAGACTTCCCCCGGCACCCAATGCGCCCCTTTCGGCGCCCTACTTGGGACCCGCAGGAAGCACCCTGTTACCTCCCTCTTTGCTGACAATCCGGCCACCAGGGAGTGGGCCATCTCCCAATCGGATTGTCGCCTGATACCCAACCGGGCCCCCCCTACTTCGGCCACTGTCTCCTTTAAGGCGTTAAAGGACTGGGACCGAGTAGCCCGGATGGGCATCTTACACACCACTGCAGGGCATGCCTACCTTAGCATGCTCTTGCAGAGGGCGGAGGTACTCTGGCCTGGGGATGACGGCGCCCGTCCCAGGGCCTTCGGATACAAACTCCGAACCCCACCAGGACGAACTTCGCTTGTTCAGCGATCCCTTCATGCGACACCTAGTCAACAGGATATCGCATCACTTGTCGGCTGCGGCGGGACAGCGCAGCAACGACCCATTTTAATTGTCTGCTTGTGGCTAGAGACGCGGTGCTTGCACGCTCCTCGCTCTCCCCGGCACTCAGGGCATCCCTACGATGTGTCCCGGGCCAGGATCACTCGCTCTTTGGCGAGTACTCCACCTCGGCTATGTCTCTCTCTCTCGAGGAACGCAAGCAGGCGGCGTCCTTCGCCCCCCGGCCTCAGCCACGCCCTTCCAGACCCCCCTTTCGGTCTTACCCCAGGGCCAACAGGCCCACTCCGTACCCCCGTCAAGCCGCATTTCACACCGCCGGCCGGCCAAGCGCCCACTTACTCGCAGAGGCCTAAACCAAAACCTCGCCAGAATTTTCGGTTCGGCCAGCAAGCACGGCCCCGCAGGTGACTGGAGGACACTCCCGTAGGGGGCATGGAACTGGCACAACCTGCCCAGCAAGACACCGGCCCACTGTACCCCTTCCCCCCGGGACCATCGGCTCCCCTGGCGGGCAACCTCTCCCGGCATGCCCGCCAGTGGCGACGTATGGGCCTCAGCCCCTGGGTAGTGTCGGTGCTTCAGGATGGTTTTCGCCTACCCTGGGGCACACGTCGCCCTCCCCTCATCATGCGTTTTCCTCCTCCCGTCCCCCAGCGACCCCCCCCACCTGCCCAGGCGGAGGCCCTCCGCCTGGAAGTCCTCGAACTCCTACAGAAGGGGGCCATCGCAGAAGTTTTCCAGCCCAACCCCGGTTTTTTTACTCCCACCTGTTCGTGATCCCCAAACCTTCGGGGGGATGGAGGCCCATCCTCGACCTTTCTCCCCTCAACAAGTTCCTAAGACATACCAAGTTCAAGATGGACACACCCTTCCAGATCAGAGACTCCATTCACCATTTAGATTGGGCGACCTCCATAGATCTGAAAGATGCGTATTTCCAATCCTTATCCACCCGGCGCACAGACGTTACCTCCGGTTTTTGTCTGGCAAGCTCGGGTGTTCCAGTTCAAAGCTCTCCCCTTTGGCCTCTCCCTGGCACCCTTCCTCTTCACGAAGGTTGTCAAGGAGATGGGCCGCCTGGCCAGGCAGGAGGACATTCGCCTCCTGTTTTACCTCGACGACTGGCTTGTCCTAGCCTCCTCCCAGGCTCAGTGCCAGGCCCACACCACCCGCCTCCTCAGCCTTTGTTCCACCTTGGGGTTTGTAATCAACCCCCTCAAGTGCGAACTTATTCCCAGTCAGAGGTTCTCTTTCCTGGGCATGAGTTTCGACACGATTACCATGAAGGTCGCCCCGACCCCGGAGAGGTCCGCCCGGATTGTGGACCTCATCGTGCGCCTCCGAGAAGCCTCGCACACCTCGGCCAGAACTCTGTCCTCCCTCTTAGGGATGATGGAGTCCCTTTCTGCCCTCATTCCGCTGGGTCGGGTCCCCAAACGCCAGCTGCAGAGGGAGTTCCGTCGTCGTTGGTCCCAGACCTCGGACCGCTGGGACCTGACCATTCCCCTCGGCCCCTGGTTCTCGGGTGCCACGGAGGAATGGCTCAATCCGTCCACCCTGACCACCGGGCGTTCCGATCTCTCTCCCAACTCAGTCCCTCGAGCTATACACGGACGCCTCCAACTCGGGCTGGGGGGCCCTTGGGGGACAGTCATGCCTCGGGGGATGTGGGACACACAGATGGCTCGCCTCCACATCAACATATTAGAGTTGGAAGCGGTCAGACTGGCCCTCCTCCACTTCCAGCATCTAATCTCGCACCGACTGGTTCTCCTCCTCACGGACAACACGTCGGTAGCCCATTACGTCAACAGGGGGGGGGGGGGGGGGGGGGGGGGCTCACTCCATCGGCCTCTCTCTCAGGACAGAGGCCCTCCTTCGCTGGTGCCACGCACGGGGAACCACCCTCCGTGCGAGACACATAGCGGGGACACGAAATCCTGGCAGACACTCTCAGCCGGTCAGGGACCCTTCTGCACACAGAGTGGACCCTGAACAAGCTGACACTAACCACTGTCTGGGATCACTGGTTCAAGCCCATGGTCGACCTATTTGCGACACGGTTCAACCATCGACTCCCCATGTATGTCTCTCCAGTCCCGGACCCCCGAGCGTACGCGGTCGATGCGCTCTCCCTCCCCTGGACGGGACTTGTCGCCTACGCCTTTCCCCCCTTCCCCATACTTCACAAAGTGATCAGGAAGGCCAGGCTGGGAGAGACCAAACTCATCCTCATAACCCCATGGTGGCCGACTCAGTCGTGGTTCCCGGACCTCAGGTCCCTAACTCACGTTCCCCCTCTCCAGCTAGCCCCTCGGTGGGACTTGCTCAGACAACCTCGCTCGGGCCTCCCTCACTCCAATCCCCGGATGCTTCGCCTACACGCTTGGCTTCTATGCCAGCCAAATTGCGACCACCGGTCCCCCCCCGCCGCCCCCGCCGACAGACCCCGGTCTGTCCTAGAGACCCTGACAGAAGCGGGAGCATCGCAGGGACTACGAGACTTGGCCTCGGCCTCTCGTAGGGCTAGCACAGAGTCCCTCTATAATTACAGATGGGAGAGAGATGGTCACGTGGTGCACGGCTAACTCGGTCCCCTACCTACACCCCTCCAACATCCAGCTAGGCAATTTCCTATCCCACCTTTCGTCCTCCTTAAAACTCTCGGCTAGCTCCATTCGGGGCTACCGATCGGCCGTATGCACCACCATCCGACAGCTCGGCGGCCCATCTTTCGACAATGACTTTCTACTCAGAGAACTATCACGGGGGGTTGCCCTACGGGAAGCTCAATCCCCTAGGCGCGCCCCCTTGTGGGACCTCTTTCTGGTGTTAGGCGCCCTCAGAAAACCCCCTTTCGAGCCCCTCCGCTCCATTCCCTTTGACCTCCTCTCCTTCAAGACCACCTTCCTTCTCTCCTGGCCTCAGCCAGAAGGCGAAGTGAGATTCATGCCCTCAGCGGGGACCCTCGGGACATCGCCTTTCACAGAGACGGCTCGGTCTCACTTAAGTTCCTTCCTGAGTTCCTAGCGAAGAACCAGGAACCGGGCACACCCTCTCCTTCCCTCCTGATCCGCTCTCTAGCGGATATCTTAGGCAACGAGCGGGGTGGGGACATGGACCTGTGCCCCTCTAGGTGCCTCAGATACTACTGGGAGCGTTCCCGCCCCAGGCGTTCCTCGCAGCGACGCCTTCTTATCTCCATCAACCCCAACAACAAGAAGGACATATCGGCGGGCACTATCTCTAGGTGGCTATCCAATACTATCAGATCTGCCTATGCCCAGGCGTACAAAGACCTCCCAGCCCTGTCACCCCGAGCCCATGAGGTCAGAGCGCTGGCCACGTCCTCAGCGTTCCAGCACTCTGTCCCCGTGCGCCATCTCCTGGAGGCAGCCTACTGGCGTTCGGAGAACCCTTTCATAAACTTTTATTTAAGGGACATCCGCATGACCAGGGCTGATGGTTCTAAAGGGGATTTCATTTGTGCGGCCAATGCAGCCATATCGGTCTACCCCAGGAACCATTAGGGCGCTCGGCCCTCCTCCTATTACTTTAAATTCTGCTATGGTCTGACATGGTATAGTATACGACGCCAAATGGGGAGTTTTTGTGTTATACTCCCTGTTTGGCTAAGTATACTTACCATGTCAGACTCTAATGCCCGCCCTACCTTCCCCTCTAGCGCCAAAGTTCCTGGGGGTTTGCCTTGCGCGCAGGCCTCATTGAATGACGTACAGTACACGAACTTCGGCATCTTCCGTAGGCGGAAGTAGGGTGGGCGTCACGTGACTATCTTATTACATTGGCCACAAAACTTCGGCCTGACGGAGAGGTAGTCAGACTGTGTTCACTGTCTGGAGTGGACACTGGTAATCCATATTGCTCTGTATATTTGCTCATGTGGCTTTTTATACTTTTTCTTTGTGGCTTTATGTTTTTGAATAAGTTATAACTTAAAAAAAAATAAAATCTGAAATGAGAGTGATGAATGAAGCTGAATGGCTGGAGCCTTAGGCATGACTAAGTTTTATTTTCCTTGAGGTTGTACAGGTGTTGTATCATGAATTGGTGTATGTTTTTAGTTGTTTTTTTTTTTTAAAGATAGTTTTGTCATGTGTGTGTGTATGTTTTCAGGATAGGATTTGTATTTTCTGTGTGATAAGAGCTCTGGGCGGTGTAAGGTTGGCTGGATCATAATGAAATCATTGTGAAAAACATTCTGTGTTGACAGAGACAACTACACACTGCAGATCAACAACCTGTCAGGGCTGCTCAACGAGGATCACCTGACCTACTTTGAGTTCATTGGCCGAGTGGCAGGCATGGCCATCTTTCACGGCAAACTATTGGATGGTCTGTATCACCAGCCTTTATTTATGGTTATTAAGTTATTATAGAATTGACACCATAACCACCCCCTATTCCACTAAAAAAAAAAAATTGAGGTGGTATTTGCCATGTAAAGGTGGTATTTGCTGTGAATATATTTTCCAAAATAAATGTCTGAAACATAATTAGCTAAATCAGACTCCAGTATTGTTTTAGATAACAGAATGTAGTAAACCCTGATTACCCATATATTGTTAAACTAACATTCAAGCCTTTTTTTTATCAAAGATTTTGTACAGCTACTAATGTTTATGTAAGAAATAGAAACTTTTGTAAAAATTGCATACTGATTCTGATGTTTAAAAAGATCTGTAGGTGTTTTAATTGTGACAGGCTTTTAGAATAATCCAAGTGGATGTTTAATGTACACCAATAACGAGTGTGGAGTATACACATGTGGTTTGAATAAGATACCTGAAGTTGCAACTAATCAGTGTGTCTAATACAGCTGTTAGTGTGAATAGATCAGCTAAGTCTGTTGCTGATCTGTAGGTGTAATAAAGCAGAATGTAAATGATGTGAATAAATCAGTTGAGCCTGTTGCTGATCTATGTATGTTGCAGCAGTTTCGTTCATATTGGACAGCTGTATTATACATACAGAACAGCAACAGATTGTTGATAGGAATAAGTAAGCTGAATCTATCGCTGATCTGTATGTATAACACAGCAAATTGTTAATGTGAATCAGTCAGGTCAGTCTGTTGCTAAATTGTTTGTGTATTACAGCAGAAAGTTTATGTGAATGAATCAGCTGAATCTGTCGCAATCTGTATGTGTAATATAGCAGAGGATTGATATGAATGAATGAGCTGAATCTCTTGCAGATCTGTAATGTCTAACACAGCAGACTGTTTAACGTGAATGAAACTGCTGTATTACACATACACATCAGCAACAGATCCAGCTGATTCATTCACACTGACAGTCTGCTGCATAAGTATAAGTTAGCAACAGATGCAGCTGATTCATTCACACTGACAGTCTGCTGCATCATAAGTATAGGTTAGCAACAGATCCAGCTGATCCATTCACAACAACAATCAGCTACGTCTGTTGTTGAGGTTTATGTATTGTTAAAACGGATATATCATCTGAATGTATTTCAGGCATCAATATATGATTATATAGCAGACTGTTGATATGAAAACATGAGGTGAAAGTGATGTTGACCTTCATGCATGATGCTTTGTGGGCAGCATTCTTCATCCGACCCTTCTACAAGATGATGCTGAAGAAACCCATTGTTCTGATGGACATGGAGTCAGTGGTGAGTCCTTGCTCTTTAGCACATCATTCCTATCCATAAAGATTGAAGAAGTAAAACATAATCGGTAATGTCCTTCTTTTGGCAAAATCAATTTCTCGGTTTTTTTGTATGTACAACGAACAAACAATGTTTGATCTAAAGCCATAACCAACAGGTCGTGTACATGTCGTCCACTTGAAAATATGCTTGTTGTAATTTTCCATGTTTTGTTGATGCTTTATGCTATGGAGTTCATTCAGGGTGAAAGTGCATATGGTTATAATTGTAATAACAACAGGTAGTAGATAATGATAGTAATAATGGTAAGAATAGTAATAAGAATGATGAAGATTGTTATTATTGCATGTGATGCGATTTGATCTCAACTTGCTGTCAGAAATCACAGAAATGTTGATGGTATAGCGTTCACAGACTTACATTGCTTACTCTCTCATTTTTGGAGAACAGAGGGAGTTCAAGAGACTCATGCAGGCTTACATCACATGCCATGCTGAAGATGATTTGATTTTCTGTTTTGGATCAATGGCACAAAAGACATATTTTGTTTTGGAAAGGAACCATGATCAGGGCAAAAAGTGCAAGCTGATGTAAACTGAGCTGAAAGTTTAAAACAAACTGCATCTTTAGGATTGTTACCACCGACGTTCTGTGTTAATATTGTTTGATACGCATCACAGACGGATAACTTTCATTTTGGTTATTGTCTTGGTTTTCACTTTAAATGCTTGCATGGTTTTATATTGTTTGTAATACGTTTGTTGTTACACCTTAGGTGTGTATTTTATCCCCTCCTGACTTGGCACTGTATCCGTGATGGTTCAGTTTGTTTTTCAGTCAGAGAAGATAATGGGTGTGATGACACTTTTGTGAGAAGGTGCATTTTGTGTGTGTTTTTTTTCTGACTGGAAGTGTGTTTTTTTGTGTCTTGTGCAGGACTCGGAGTATTTCAACTCCATGATGTGGATCAAAGAAAATGACCCCTCCGACCTGGAGCTCCATTTCTCTGTGGAGGAAGACCATTTTGGGGAGGTGGGTTAGCTCTTTTGACTCCCCTGTCCTCATGTATTTGTTTAATATTTTAATCTTTTTTCCCCCCATTATGATTAAGGACATGAGGGAGTTTCCTAGTGTTCTTACTCAAGAGGCACCAATTTTGATCTTGACAAAAGGCAGATTTCTAGGACCTATGGCCAGAGTCTGTCCTTAGAAAAAAAAAAACATTGGCTGCAACAAAAGTTCTGGGTTTGGAATGTGTATTTATTTTCTGTGCAACACTTTCCATTTATGTGTTTAACATTGACAGATGAAAACATATTTTTTTTCAGGCGCCATCCCATATTCAAGCTCTCTGTTTTCTGTACTAGTTCTCTGTCTTTCCTTATCCTCTGTCTCTCCCTCTCTGGCCTTTGTCTTCTGTTTTGTCACTGTGTGTTTACTCAGTTTCGCTCCCCACTCGGTTTACCTTTGGTTATCTCCTTTCAGTTTCCTTCACTGTCCCCTCTGTCTCTGCCTCTGTTTCTCAACACCATTGTGTATACTATGAGATGAACATAAACTGATTGTGCTCTTGGTGTGGCTGGCAGATCACGGAGAGGGATCTGATTCCAAACGGCAGAAACATTCCTGTCAACAATGAAAACAAACTGCAGTACATTGAGTGAGTACCCTGTGTCTTTTTGTTGATATTATTGTGAATTCATTGGGAAAAAAAAATTTGAAGTACTGTGACAAAAGGTACAGGTTAACAGTCCATAAATATCGAAATAGCAGTCACAGGCTTATTGCTGGTCACATTTCTCTCTCTCCCTACTTCTCCCACCCTTCAAGACATGTTTCTGGGTTTTTTTTTCTCTCCAGGGAGTGAAAAAAGGCATGCCATTCTTGTTTGGGTAAGGTTAGTAAAGGTTAACTCACTCAAGACGGACAGTTCTGTCCCTTGTTTTTCCCTGTGGACGGGCCCTTTGTTATGGTTATTAAAAAAAAAAATCACCAAATGTACAAAACAAGAGATATACGAACCTTCCGTTTGTAGCATTTCATTAACTTCAGGAATGCTAAAAACTGTTGCTGATGGGCTCGACTTTGCTCCAACACATTCGCAGAAGAACTTGATTGAGATGCCATGTTTTACACTCTGTGCAGATTAGTAAAGCATGTGGATTGTTGTAGTCAATCAGCAACTGATGCAAAGTGGGTGATGGGGCCACGCAAAACTACTGGGGTGGGTGAACAACGGAATGCTGACGATACTATTTATATCTTGTTGTGGTCTACTGATCACGCTATCACCGCATGAAAAATCTGTCAAGGCTGAAACGTTGATAGCGTTTGTATGGAAGCGTAACCTCATCGGAAAACGCTATAGTGTCTGTTGGTGATGAGAGAGTTAAAAGCCCAGCAGCTCACTGGCCACGTGGGCAGTGAATTGTGAGAGGTTTGCCATGTCCTGGGCATGGTATGATGAAAGGGCAGAGCTGATCCCTCTCCTTCTGCAGCCTTAACCTGCCCTGATCTCAGTCAAGTACCTCCTTACTGCTGGGTGAGCAGCGAGGGGTTTCAAGTCAGGAAAAATCTGACTCCACAGTATTTGAATATGGGCCTGGCCCTCTGAAATACAAGCTATATAAAGTGGACAATGAAAATTGTTATAAAGTTATTGTTAAAAGACCTTTGATGACATATGCTCATCAGTATCTTGTGGCAGCAAGCTAAAACCACTGCGTTCTGTTTGACCATAGCATGAGCAGATCTGACTATAACTGGAAGTTGGCAGAAACAACATGAAATGAAAATAGAGTTGTTGAATGTTGAGGTATATAGTGTGTGTAGTAGGTGGATATAGGATAGTTGAATGTGGATGTGGGATATGTGTAGTAGATGGTTCAGTGGTGATTTGTGTCACAGATGGAATCCCAGATAACAGCATTCATGAACAATGACGTAATTGATAAATGTCTGAATGCTGTGGCATAGAGGTTTTGGATGACCCAACATTTTGTTCCCATGTGGACTGTTTGAAAAGCCTAAAATGCGGCTTTTGGAGGCAGCTGTTGAAGCAGCAGCCATTTGCAAAGTACTTGAATTCAAGCCCCAAAATGACTGATTGTGATTAGAAGTATGGCAGATGTACAAGGTGAAAGAAGAATAGGATAAGAAAGGTGACAATTGAGTAAAGGTGTGTGGTGTGTGTGTGTCTGTAGGCAGGTGATCAAGTGGCGGTTTGTGTGTCCGGGTGGAGCCCCAGATGAAAGCCTTCATGAAAGGTCTGAATGCTCTGATTCCCCAGAACTTGCTGCAGATCTTTGATGAAAACGAGGTGGAGGTAAGGGAAGGAACAGAGTGTTGCTACTCCTGTATGCAACATTGTTTGTTTGTTTGTTTTTAGGAGGATGGTTGTTGTTGTGGTGTGAGGATTCCTTTGTTGTGGATGAAGATGTTAATTGGGGCTCATTGTCTGTCTGGGGGGTTTGAGGTCTCACACACATGTGGTGCCTTATGCTCGCTCTCTCTCTCTCTCTCTCTCTCTCTCTCTCTCTCTCTCTCTCTCTCTCTCACACACACACATGCACACACACACACACACACACACACACACACACACACTGTTACTGTTTAGTCGAGAAGGTGTCACTGTGTGCACACTTGATCATATACATAACACCAAATCTTAAGCAACAAGACGGCAGTGTGAAGGGTTTACAGCAGGATGGGTATATGAATTGATGAGAAGAAAGGACTTGGCAGATGTCGGACCTTTGCATTGACCCAATATGCCAGTCAGACCTTGAGCTCCAGCCTGTCATCTGTACCACTGCTATAGCTGTGTGTGTGTGTGTGTTTCAAATTTCACGACTATCCACTCTAGGTGATATTAGACTGGGGGAAAAAAAAAAGACGCCACCCCATCAACCTAAAAACAGACAAGCAAAACAAACCCTAGTTATGAAACTAGAAAACTACAAATGGTTTTGATGTGGAAGAGAAGAGTGAGAGGCAGAGGACGAATGAAGGTAGTTCTTCATATATTTCATGTAGATTTAGCAATAACTCTAT